>JAODUD010000082.1:18228166-18241276 GCA_026784285.1 Stomatorhinus walkeri | reverse complement strand
TCCAGGACTGTGGGGTCAGGTCTTGCGCCCAGCCCGCGTGTAGAGTTTTTAATATTTCCTTCAGGTGTTCTGGTTCCCAGCCCAAATGCATGCGGTAGGTAAATCAGTCCCTGTGTTAGTACTGGTCTTATCCAGAGTGTCCTCAGCCGTCTGCTCTGTCCATCCAGGGATAGACTGCAGGCTGGCCATGACACAATAGATGCGGAAGGTGCTGGATGGAGTTTTGGAGAATATGATCCTGCCATATGCAGGGCGAAGATCTTTTCCCATCAATCATCAGGCTTTTGTGAGATTTCTGAGGACCACGTCTCGTCCATCTGCCGTAGAGGCTCGTCCAACCTCCCCCTCCTAACGCGCACGCGCACACACAGCCACGCGTTTGCTCCCAGTGCCGCCGGTCAGCGATACTTACGCAATCCTTCAAAGCTGCTCAGTTAGTCAGCGACCCACTTTGTAATGCAGAAAAGTCATTTTCCCGTGTTAACGAGCACGTCTGCCTCGTGCAGCCCAGATGTTGCGCTGGAAGTTCACGTACCGCAGAATCTTCGCGCAGAAATGAGCGCCGGTTACCAGGCGACGGCAGGGGAGCTGAACACTCTGCTTTTCCAGATGCTTCTCCTGCGTGGTTCTGTTTGGACATATGAAAGTACTTTTGTGCTTTTCCTCTCCCCCTTTCACAGGCTTTGGTTCGCTTTCCTTTCAGTATTCCTTCTATTTACATTAATAATAATCATTATTATAGAAATAATAAGAATGGATAAAAGAGCGAAAGAGTGATTTTAAGGACCGACCTGATTATGATGAATTGTGGTGCTATAATGCAGTGACCCTGGCTATAATGCAGTGACTCCGGCTATAATGACCACGGCTGATCTCCCTGGGTGTATTTACAATTTTTCTCCCATTTATCAGACAGCTAGATTCACTGAACCTTTTGGGGCTTGTGTTGTTTCCCCCTCTCTCTTGCCATCTCAGGTTCTTACGACGTGGAGATTCTACCTTCTGGCCGCCAAGGTCCCAACCAAGGTTAGTCACCCGGCAGCATCCTTTCAGACCTGCCTCGTTGGCAGGAGAGGAAGACGACCTTCCCCTCTAACGTCGCCATCTCCCCCTGCCTCCAGGTGGAGCTGACCTTCAACTTTTTGGAGATTCGAGCCATGAACGCCTACCCTGAGCAGCAGGTGAGAGAGAGCAGATCTGGACTGGCCATTGGCAGCACCCGGAGATTTCCCAGTGACCTGACACACTGTGCAGTGCAGACTGTTAAACGATCAGACGCTTTAGTGCAAAAGGCGCATGCAATCTGGCCTGTGACATGCCTCTCAGGTAGATAATTAAAGCACTGTGTGTAGTTTAGCTAAATGGCTAATTAATGAATGTTAATTAACTTTGACTGTTGATCAACAAATTCCACGTAAAATTGATCACAGCTCTGAAACATTATTATTATTATTATTATTATTATCATTATTATTATTATTATTATTATTATTATTATTATGGTGCTGCACATTACGGGACCATCCAAAAAGCTGTAGCCCATTTTCAACAAACATTATTTTATACCCCTCCCAACCACAACCCCCCCGGCAAATTTCATCGTACCCTGTCTTATAGAAGCCATCATTACGAGATAGGACAGTTTTTGCCTAACTGCTTTAACGCTTGAAGACTTTTTCTTATCTCCTATTGCTGGGGTATTCTAACATAATGGACAACTCGATAGTCCGAAAGCCACATGTGTTGTGAGCTTTTCGATCTACAGTAAATGTAGTACACAGTGCATTTTGGGATACTGAGACCAACAGAAGTGTGTATGAGATGACAGGAAGCGTTATCAACAAGGTATGAACCTCCGACTCAATTTTCTATGATTTTTTGGTAGACGATTTAGCAGAAAGCACGCCTCTGGTGTTTTTATGACAGTGTGGTATGTCTGTCCCGCTCAGATCGTCATAGACACGGACAGAGCCTCCTATTCCCTGCACCTTCAGACGCGCGACCACCTGGACCACGTCATGAACTACATCAGCTTCGCTCTCTCCCGCATCTTCAACAACTCTATTTTCGCGCAAGTGTCTTGTCGCTGCCTTTCCGACGCCGTGCAACATTTGGGATCTGAGCACAGGGACAAAATGCAGTCAGATTACATAAATCTGAGATGGAATCACCTTGTTCCAGCTAACATTTAAGTTCTTGAGGATTCTGTAAAAGGAAATTGACACACTATATGCTTATGTTATTTCTTATCTCATATAATTTTAATTTATATTTAAGATAGAACATATCTGTTCAAATTGTTACCTCAAACTGAATCATTGCTTATGAGCAATGAGGCAGAAATGTCAACAGAAGGAGCACTTTCAGCATGTGCATCTGACAGACGTACAGTGACATTTTCACTATGAGTGTGTCTAGGCATCGCGGTTTCTTAATTAACTTCTTTTTGTGGGGCCTAAATTAAATAAATTGTCAGTTTCCTTCTACAAGAATTACTGACATGAAGATCAAATCAGATCCCCTCTCGTTCTTGAAATTCGATTTAATTCATGTAGTCTCAGTTCATTTTTGTTAATTTCACTTGAGATCAATTCAAAAGTGCATCAGTGAGTAAGTGCGTGATTTTCTAGAAGTGTTCATGCATTCTTTTCATTAATGTTTTGAAGCTCCTGTCTTCTCTCCCACTCTCTTATACCATTTCTGTCTTCTGTAGTCCCTCAGTCTGTCGGTCAGAAGATGACCTGTCCAGCGGGAGCCAAAAATTCTCCCCCAGCTCAGAAACATCTGTGGAGACGCAGAGAGCCTGTGGTGAGACATTGACACACACTGACATGCACTGAGACACACACTGACACACACTGAGACACACACACTGAGACACACACACAGGCAATCACACACTGAGGCACACACACACACACACACAAACATGTGCGCGTGACAGTTAGCTATATTCTGTATTTTAGTTCAGTACTTGCTTCATAACCAGACTGATTATTTGTGTTAAACTCTTTGTTTAAAGGGTATTATTACGAAAGTTGCCTTAGTTTTGTACATTTTGTTCCCCTCCCAGGGGGGTTTTCGGAGACGTATGCGGCTCTGTGTGACTACAATGGAATCATCTGCAAGGAGGAGGTCCAGTGGGTGAGGAGAACTGTATGTGTGTGTGTGTGTCTGAGTGTGTGTGTGTGTGTTTTCAGTGTGTGTCTCTGTGTGTGTGTATGAGTGTGAGACGATGGCTGTGCGTAGACTGTCTGTCATTTTTTTTTATAATATCACTGTTACTTTAGTCATTTCTCAGGGTTGTGTCAGCCAGCACTGCGTTAAGCACTCTGCAATGCCGTCAGTCAGTCTGGTGTTAAGTGGTCAGTCCTCATTTACCAACACTCTCTGTTAAAGCTCCTCTACGAGCCCAATGCCTCTTTACACTCCATGAATATCCCTAATGCTGCGCTTCTTGCCCCCGAGTGACCCTATCGGTGGTCTGTTAGAAGCTGCCGTGTGGCTCCTGCTCCAGTACTGCTTACCTGGTCATTCATTAGAAGCTCAGCTGGTCGGCTCCTTTACAGCACGTGTTTGAAACGTGCCGTTTGCCTCAGTTAAACGTCACTTTGGACGCTTTGCCGCTATGTAAATGCAAATGTAAAGTGCTGAGAAGCCACCTCGATGTCTCCCAGGATGTCGATACCATCTACCACTCACAAGATAACAGGGAGTTCAATCTGCTGGACTTCAGTCATCTAGAGACCAGGTGAGTCGCTAGCAAACTGGATCAGGAACATATAAATATACCTGTAATTAAGTGTAGAAGTGCACTTATATATAAATTCACCTGTGTGTCTGTGTATAAATGCACCTTATACAAATGCACCTGTATATAAATGCAATTGTATATAAATGCACCTGTGCACCTATATATAAATGACCTTTTATATAAAGGTACCTGCATATAAATGCACCTTTGCACCTGTATATAAATGCACCAGTGTACCTGTATATCAGTGTACCTGTGTGCCTGTATATAAATTTACTTGTATATAAATGCACCTGTGCACCTACAGTATATATAAATTACCTTTTATATAAAGGTACCTGCATATAAATGCACCTTTGCACCTGTATATAAATGCACCAGTGCACCTGTATATAAGTGTACCTGTGTGCCTGTATATACAGTAAATGCACCAGTGCACCGGAATATAAATGAACCTTTATACAAATGCACCTGAAAAGTGAATATAGATTTGATTTAACTTTGTCTGCTGTTTGCGGCTTTTTTCCCCAGGGACCTTGCAGTGATCGTAGCCTCCATGGCATACAACACGTGGTTCACCAAACTCTACTGCAAGGACATGCGCATCGTAACTATCCCATTACCCCATAGCCCATGAATGTCTCCGCTTCCTGGAGCTGGTCCATGTTGCCGTGACAACCTGCCCTCTCCTCCGCCCGCAGGGCTCCGAGGTTGTGGAACAGGTCCTCCATACCCTCAGCAAATCCAGCAGCCTGGAGGAGCTCACGCTGGAGAATGTGGGCCTCAAATCGTGAGTCCACTCTCAAGTTCTCGCTCCTCCACTGGTTTTATCCCTTTGTTACCAGCGATTGGTTTAAACCCTGGGCTCTGCTCTCTCTCTCTCTCTCTCTCTTTCTTTGGATTCACCATCTCTCAGTCTCCTGTTTCCTTCTCTCTGTCTCCTCTGACCTGTGACCCTCTCACTCAATCTATTTGCACCTGAGAATGGATTTATCTGTTGGAGACTTGAACATGTTAATCTTACTGTCTGCTTTACCTCTGGGCAGGAGGTGTTAATGAATTATTTCTTAATGGGTCTGTCTTTTTCTCAAGGATAATTTATTTAAATATAAAATACCTGCTAATGAGGAGTCGTCATGTGGAATGTCTTACAAGTTTTGTTTTATATTAATAATCTGCGATAATATCATGCTATCTTCTGCTTGCCGTCTTCTTGTATTGCCTGCTGACGTCCGACTGCCGTCTCTCAGTGTGCGTTGGCTGAGATGCGGCCTGTGTGCGTGACTCTTTGCAGGGACTTTCCCCAGAAGCTGTCTCTAGCCCTCTCGGAGAATCCCTCTTCCAGCATCCACTCCCTTAACCTGGCGTTTAACACACTGGACAACCAGGGTACCGTGTCCCTCCGTCGGCATTTCCCATCAGCCCCGGCGTTGGCCTGTGCCGCCCTTCTATCGTGTTCTGTCATGTTGCCTGTGACCGGGGTTTTGACGTTCTCTGATGTCTGCCTGACCTCCTTGTTGGTCTATCATGCCAACATCAGACTTGCAGCTTCCCTGTTCTCTATATCTGCCTGTCTCTCTCCTCAGAGTGGCATTGTCCTGTCGCCTCTCTCGCATACAGATGTACCGTATCCTAGTATTATGCTATTTTTTCTAGCTTAAATTTTTGATAGTATAGTTTGGTAGAGCTTAGTTCAATATAGTAGTATAGTACAGTGCAGCACAATATGGTACAGGCAGTTATTTAATAATGTAATTAGTCTATTCCACAAATCCTTAGGCAAGTCAGATTTTTCTGTCAGATTTATTCCCCAAACCATTCAGGACAGAGCTAAAAACAAATAATCCAAAGATATACTACTAATACCTGTATGCTGAAAGCTGCCTATATGTATCATAAAGCTAAATGTAACATCATTAATAGTATAATATAGTATAGTACAGTGACAATACTCATAACAGTAACAGTAGTAAGATTTGCCTAGTATGTACCTCACATGTAGTGCCTAGCTTTCTATGTACAGCATGTGTGTATTATATATACTTAGGTTTCTGTCACGTGTCACAGTGTCAGTACTGCACTCCATGTGTCCACAGGAGTCTCCAACCTCATTCAGCAGGTCTGCCGCCTCAGCAAAGGCCTCCGTTTGCTGAACCTGTCCAAGACCTCGCTCTCATCCAAGGGTGAGACAGTCAGCGTACATTGACTTGATTCAGCTGCCCCATGGTAAACGATTGCTGTAGGTCATTAAAAGTTACGAAGAAAAATCAAATAAACTGATAGATAAACACAGAGAGCAGTATGGAAGAGAGCCAGAGTAAACTAGCAAACTGACAAACTAAGGATTTGGTCTTACTGATAAAATTTCTTTAGGGCAGTGTTTTCCAATCCAGTCCTCAAGGACCCAAAGACAGCCCATGTTTTTGAGGGAGCAAAATTGTGGACTGTCTGGCAGGGAGATTGGAGGGAGCAAAAATATGGACTAACTGTGTGTCCCCGACCATGCTGATTTATTCCTTTTTTTTAATTGACGTTGTGCGAGTTTGCTTGCGACCATGCACTCTGAAAGCCGTCATGGTAAAACGCTAATGTAAGTGTAATCTCTGACTCTGCCCCCCGCCCCAGGCGTCGTGTCCCTCTCTCAGGCTCTCTGCTCCACAGATGAGTACTCCAACTCACTCCTGCACCTGGACCTCAGCAGGAACCCAGGGGTGCTGTCCGGAGAGGATGCCTCGGTGGGTGCTGTGACCCCACCCCCGTCCTTCCTCATCACACACTCATGCTGCTCATAGTGTCTCCTCATAATGCTATCATCTCTGTCTCCCCCCCCCCCCCCTCACCACCACCACCTTCATCCCCAGGAACATCTCACCCTCCTCGTCATCCTTCATCTTCATCATCTCGCAGCCCTGTAGCTCACCTTCCCCTCACCGCCTTGCCATCTACTCCACTCACTCCTAGTCACCTTCAGTATCTCTTTCTCCTTGTCTCCTTAGTAACCAGCTCCTCTTCATCATTCCTAAACCTCATCTTCATCCCGTTCATTTTCCCGGTGTCTTACCTTCATACACATATAACCCCCGTAGCATCTCACTAATCATGATTTATATTAACGATTCTCTTCATCCTGAAACTTCTTGGCGTCCCATTACCTCATTCTCATCTTCATTCCTTCAGTCTGAACAGTTGATTAAATAGGTAACCATTCTCATACCTTAGACATTTGTAGCCTGTGAGATTGTTCAGGGCCACTTCTGAGTATGGTTTTACTGTGAAAAGTGTTAAAGTCCCTTTAAGGGGAGCATATTTCAGTAAGTAGCATATTTCAGCTCTATCTTGAGGCTTCCCTGGAGATAAATTGTAGTGCTTTGGTCTTTCTCTACAGAACCTGTACCTCTTCCTGTCCCAGCCCAACTGCCTTGTCCATTTGGATCTGTCCGCTACAGACTGTGCCGTGGACTCGGTTCGTGAGTTAGCGAACGCTCTTCGTTCATGTGGGGTGCAATCACACCCACCTAACTAATCCTAAAAAAATTAAATGCAATATTCTCCTCCCTAAATGTCTAATAAATGTTTAAAGGTTGTTTAAATGACTAATAGTTTATATGCGTATCCAAAGCCTTTAACCGTGTCCAAATTACACAGCTAATTTCTTGACAAATCTTAATAAACACCATAATAAAAAAAATGTCATCAACTGATATTGCCATTGACATTTATGCAACCTTTAGAAACCATTAAGTAATCTCACTTTCGCTTCACTCTCTCTCTCTATCTCTCTCTGTCTCACACACACACACACAAACACACACACACCCTCCCATCCAGCTGTTTGGGCCTCTGCTCCAGGGATGCTGTGCTGATCTCTCCTACCTCAACCTCTCTAAAAACTTCTTCTCTCACAGGTCAGTACCAGCCTCTTATCTAACAACAGGCATGCAGCAGTTTGCTTTGAGCTTATTGGTGGAACCACAAAGTGTCTCCCTGAAACCCAGAGAAAACAAACTTTTCAAATATATAAAATGTTGATTTGACAGGAAGGGGAAGTTGGCAAAGTCACACCCTCACACCACTGATCTTAAAGCCATATATGTCTTCTTTAAGTGACAGCAGGACTTGTGGGATGTATAGTATGAGAGATATGATCAAAGAAAGTCTATAAAGGACCAAAATTAATTGCTGGGTCTCAGGAGGATTTCCCTGCCCCGCCCTCTTCCTCCTCAGCCAATCACTGTCGTTTTCACTGTCAAATTAAAATGAAACTCTATTTGAAGAAAAACGATTGGGCTGAACTGGCCATGACGTTAGTCATAGTGCTGTGGTGTCAACTTCCTATCGACGGCGTGAGCAAAGTCGCCCCTCTTCCTGTCAGGAAGGGGAAGGAGGCCCTTCCCATATTCCGGCAGTTCTTCAGCTCAGCCTTCAGCCTCACACATATCAGCCTGGCCTCCATGAAGCTCCCGCCTGAGGCCCTGAGGTGAGACAGCCGCCAATCGCCAAGATGGCCGCCACTGGCTCGCAAGTTGGACAGGGAAAGCTGGGGGGGGCACCTGGGCCAGTGGGCTAGTATTGCTTGGAACATCATTAAGAATGCAGTATGCAGTGATGAACAATTACGCAAAAGAATATATATATATATATATATATATATATATATATAAAAAAAATTAAAGCAAACATTAAAATTCTATAAATAAAAGCCCAAAATACATCTGCGTTTTTTTTTTTTTTGTTAGTTGTATATTTAATGTTACGACATGAGCAGCATTAGCCAAATCCCAGGATGCTTAGCGAGGCAAAAAAAAAAGTGTAAGATGTGAGTGGGTATTGATAATTTAGGAAAGGAAGAAGGAAAACGGAGAAAAGGAAACAGAGAAATGGACGTGACGTTAAACCCCTCCCCCCTCGTTCAAAGGCGTCCTGTGGTCACGTGCGGGATGATTCAGGCAAAGACTCATACATTTTAGCTTTATAATAAAACAGAGATATATCAGCTTAAGGAGAAATACATGCGAGGCTGGTATTATGTAAGGAAATATACGGACAACAGAATAATAGTTTATTTTGTGTGTTATACAGTATAATCTTTCATCAAAATGTATGCATGTAAATTACTTATTAAAATCTACACACATAAAGAAATGTGACCTCATCTTGCCCACCCCCACCCCGCCTGCCCCCGGCCCCCTTAGGGCTCTGTTCCTCGGACTGTGCTCCAACCCCCACATTAACGACCTGCACCTGGACATCAGCGGCTGTGAGGTACCGTGAGGTCACCCGCCCGTGAGGGATGTGGGAATCGCAGATGTTCCTCTTAGATGCTCGGCCTCCTCCTAACTGTTCAAATTCATCATTTTCTTTCATAGAGCTCAGATTAAAGACCGCCATCCATTCTCCATCCATTCTCCATCCCGCTTCTGCATCCCGCTTCTCACCTTCTACCTGCCTGCCTTCCATCCCCTCCTTCGTACTTTTCTGGTGAACGCCCCCGTTGACCCGCGTTTTGGTCCGCAGACGCGATCGCATGCAGCCAGACGGCCGCTCACACCCACACGCTGGCTGAGCTCAGAAGTCCCCTCCACTCCCACCCCCCTCTCTCTTCCAGCTCAGATCGGCTGGAGCGGCAGTAATTCAAGAGCTGCTGCCGGGGATCTCCTCCATCGCCACGCTGGACATCTCTGACAACGGTGGGTTGTGTGTGTGTGCCAGTGATGAAAGGTGCAATGGGTGGGACTATTCTGAACTGCCAATCACTGTCTGGTTTAGCCTGGTGGGAGCCAATGTGAAGAGCATTAAGCCTTTGATTGACAGGTAAAATATAACTCCACCCACATTGGGTTCTAAAGCCCCATTCATAGCTTGGCATCATGTCATGTGTAACTGATACATGGATGTTACGGAGTAGTTGGTACTATGAATACATAAGAGGGGAATTTAATT
The DNA here is from genome assembly GCA_026784285.1 of Stomatorhinus walkeri. Classification (NCBI taxonomy): domain Eukaryota; kingdom Metazoa; phylum Chordata; class Actinopteri; order Osteoglossiformes; family Mormyridae; genus Stomatorhinus; species Stomatorhinus walkeri. The sequence continues at coordinate 18,231,582 of JAODUD010000082.1, read as the reverse complement.
CATATAGAGGAGCCAAGCTTATCATGAGCCAATGATGTGTTTTGAATTGGTGAGGGACACTTCAGGGGCCCAATCAGCTTTCAGCTGGGGCCAGTGCTCCTGTGGCCCCAGCCATGAATCTGCCACCAGTTGAGTATTACTGTCATATGGATGGAGTATGCATACAGTAAGGTTGTGTGATGTTGCTGTCTTACCAGGCTTGGATGCGGACCTGCTTGCTGTCCTTTCAGCCTTGTCCCGGCACCCTTCAATTAAGCACCTCTTCCTGGGAAAAAACTTCAACATCAAGAACAGGTACAGGCTATGCCTGTGTGTGTTTGTAATTATTAAATTGTAGGGGCCAGATTTCCCCACAATGTGATAAAAAACCTGTGACCTTTTGACCTTGTGGGGACATTTCTTCAGTCCCCAGAACGATAACCTGAATTTTATAAAAAATATGTCGTTGTAATCGAAAAACTATAATAGCCAAAAGTCTTGTATTTTGTTTGGTTACTTGTGGTTAAGTTTAGGGCTGGGTTGGGGTTAAGTTTGTCATTGTTGGGATTGGGGATTGAAATGAATGGAGTATTCAAAACATGGGATATGTGTATGTGTGCACATTTTGGTACCTTTTCGGGGTCACGCAAAGACAGCGCCTTTAGGAAAATCAGACTTCTGACTCTCCCTTTGTTTGAGTTGCCGACGGCGGAATTAATCATTCGTCGCATCAAAAGAAGTGGCAGGAAGAAACAGAAATACCTGCATGTGTTTCACATTTGTTTTCAGAGCAGCAGGTACAGCAATTTGCTATCAAAATGACGGGTTTAATCAGGCAGGTAAGAGGTGAACTAGAATCAGCCATTCATATGACTAGCAAGGGCTAGACCCACCACTCTCTTTACACACTTGCAGGCTCTCTTTTCTCCCTGGAGGTGATGGGTATGTTTTTATCCTACGTCTCGAGGCATTTGTATCAGGGTCTATTCTGCTGAGAATCCAAAAAAACTTTACAAACAGGTTTATTTCCTCTTTTTAATTTTAATTCAGAATCAGAACCAGAATGTGTGTGAACATGCTTGGCCAATAAACTGGATTCTGATTCTGAGCAATTTTATCTACCACAAGGTGCTTTTTAGAAACCTGCTTGCCAAAAAGTATACTTATAGGAAATGAAAATTTCATTGACTGATCGGTTTTCTCGTTTGAACATGAGAGTGATGCACACGAAGCGTATTGTTGTTTTATGAGAAGCTGACGCTCTGTACCGGAATTTGTCATTGTCCTCGAAGACCTCACACACCGATTGTCTAAAGCCTAATCAGTATCGTCCCCTATGGTCATGGTGACCATATGTGAGTGTAACCTAAACACGGTTCCGTTGGCTTTGCCTGCAGGGTCCTGGATGAAGTTCTGCAGAACCTGGTTCAGCTCATTCAGGAAGAAGAATGTGTGAGTGCCACATGCCACCAGACCCACGCCCCTCTCAGCCAAACCCACTTTTTAGTTCACAGCATCCCTTCACAGCATCCCGTAATAAGCGCTCGGAGCAGAAATAGAGGACTATAAATGGAGGATGATTTAAATAAACACAGGGTGTCTTTTTCATCTTTGGTCGCGGTTAATGTGGCGTGGCAGAAGACGCCCATCGGATGCTGAATTCTGAGAGATTGTCCTCCTCTGCTGCGTCAACAGCGGCCATTGTTAAGCTGAAAAGATTCTTTTGAATTTTAAATTTCACCATGATTGCTACAGTGGAGAGCTAACAATAAAGGCAATTTGAATGAATTAAAGTGACCCCTCTTGCTGCATCTCTCTCTCTCTCCATCATTTTACATGCCTACACTCCAAACTCTGTTTTTTCTTCCTAATCTAAATCCCTTCCTTCTCTCTCTCTCTCTCTCATTTCTATCATGCCTCCCACCTGCAGGGACTGCTGTCGCTCTCGCTGGCGGACTCCCGCCTCCGCTCGAGGGGCACCGTGCTGGTGAACGCCCTGGGCAGCAACACCTGCCTCCGCAAGGTGGACCTGAGTGGGAACAGCCTGGAGGACATGGGGGCCAAGATGCTGGGGAAGGCCCTGCAGATCAACACCACACTCAGGTCAGGGGGGGGGGAGTTAATCCACACAGCGTATTCCTGGGCCTAGAGCCCCCGCTCCGATGGTTTTATTGCCATTGTGCACATTTGCAAGAAATTGAGGTAGGAGACTCAGGTCATGAGGTGGAATACCATTGTGGTTAACACTGTTGCCTCACCCTTCAGGGACTGGTGTTTGAGTCTCTGCCTGGTTCCATGTGTGGAGTTTGCATGTTCTCCTTGTGTCATCGTAGGGTTCCCTCCAGTCTCTCCCCCCCTCCCCCCCCCCCCATTCTGAAAACATGCTGAGGCTGATTGACATTACCAAACTGTCCATCGCTGTGCTTGCGTGAGTGCATGGTGTGTGACTCTGCCCTGCAATGGGTTCGCATCCCATCCTGGGTCATTCCTTGCCTTGCGTCCGCAGCTTCTGTGAGAGGTTGCAGACCCCCCCCCCCCCCCCATGACTCTGAATAGCACAAGCGGTTACAGAAGGTAGATGGATAGAATGAGTTTCTTGCGTAATGTGCAGTGGTCATATATATATGTACATATATTTTTACACCAGTAGTTGAATGTGAAATATATGCAGGGGAGTGCAATATCATATTCGCGCTAGTTTTCTGCAGGATGTAAACAGTATGGTTCTGTCTTTAGGAGTGTGACATGGGACCGTAACAACACCACGGCCACGGGATTCCTGGACATCGCTCGAGCCTTGGAACAGTGAGAGCCGCTCCATCGCCTGGTGGCACCGTCACCGGCTGCTCATAGTGACACGTGAATGCATGTGCACAGGATATCGGTGCTCCGTGCTACACGCCACGTGCTGAGATTAAGATACAGGGATATGGGAGGGTGTCATTGGACTCGCATGCAAACCAAACTGAGGCTTTCAGTTTTACAATATGCTTCCCTCTCTCTCTCTCTTTGCTTCTCCCCCTTTCTCCATCCCATTCTCTCCCCTTTCCTCCCTCTCCACTGCTCACTCTCTCCATCAAATGCATGTTTTACTATTCACCATTAAAGATGCTGAAATTACAATATAGAGACACAAAGGCACTGGGAAGCTGTCAGATGAATGTTATGGTAGCGAAACTGAGGTTTCCTTACAGTATGCTCTCTCTCTCTCTCTCTCTCTCTCTCTCCCTCCCTCCCTCCCTCCCCTGGCTCCCCCCGCACTTCCTCCCACAGTAACTTCACCCTGCAGTACATGCCCCTCCCCCTCAGTGATGTCACCCAAGCGTACCGCAGCAGCCCTGACAAGACGGAGCAGGCCCTGGCCAAGGTTGCGGGGGGGGGGGGGGGGGTTGTGGGATGTATGCTGCAGGCCGCCCCGTGATGGCCCCCAGCTGGCC
>JAODUD010000082.1:18203986-18217443 GCA_026784285.1 Stomatorhinus walkeri | reverse complement strand
CAGACAGTGTCAGAAAGACAAACAGACAGACAGACAATGTCAGAAAGGCAGAAAGACAGGCAGACGGTGCCTGAAAGGCAGGCAGATAGGCAGGCAGTGCCAGAAAGGCAGAGAGACAGGCAGACAGTGCCAGGACAGACAGACAGGCAGACAGTATCAGAAAGGCAGATAGACAGGCAGACAATGTCAGAAAGGCAGCTAGAGAGGCAGACAGTGCCAGAATGGCAGACAGACAGGCAGACAGTGCCAGAAAAGCAAACAGAGAGACAGACAATGTCAGAAAGGCAGATGGACAGGCAAATTGTGACAGATAGACAAGCAGAAAGGCAGATGGATAGGCAATCAGTACCAGATAGACAAGTGGACAGGCAGACAATGTCAGAAAGGCATATGGACAGGCAGACGGTGCCAGATAGACAAGCAGAAAGGCAGATGGACAGACAGACAGTGCCAGATAGACAAGCAGACAGGCTGACAATGCCAGAACAGCAGATGGACAGGCAGACAGTGCCAGAAAAACAAGCAGACAGGCAGACAATGTCAGAAAGGCATATGGACAGGCAGACAGTGCCAGGTAGACAAACAGAAAGGCAGATGGACAGGCAGACAGTGCCAGAAAGGCAGACTGATAGGCAGACAATGTCAGAAAGGCAGATAGAAAAGCAAACGGTGCCAGAAAGGCAGACAGTGTCAGAAAGACAAACAGACAGACAGACAATATCAGAAAGGCAGAAAGACAGGCAGGCGGTGCCTGAAAGGCAGGCAGATAGGCAGGCAGTGCCAGAAAGACAGAGAGACAGACAGACAGTGCCAGAAAGGCAGATGGACAGGCAGACAGTGCCAGAAAGGCAGACAGATAGGCAGACAATGTCAGAAAGGCAGATGGACAGGCAAATTGTGACAGATAGACAAGCAGAAAGGCAGATGGACAGGCAGACAGTGCCAGATAGACAAACAGACAGGCAGACAATGTCAGAAAGGCAGATGGACAGGCAGATGGTGTCAGAAAGACAAACAGACCGACAAACAATGTCAGAAAGGCAGATGGACAGGCAGACAGTGCCAGAAAGACAAACAGACAGGCAGATGTTGCAAGAAAGGCAGATGGACTGGCAGACACACCGGCAGACAATGCCAGAAAGGCAGACTGACAGGCAAACAGTGTCAGAAAGGCAGATGGTGCCTGAAAGACAAACAGACAAGCAGACAGATTTTATCAGGCATACATACAGACGGACTATGTCGGAAAGACAGACAGATGTGCAGATAGGTTTGGTTATGCAAACAGACAGACAGGTTGCATCAGACACTCATATGCACAGAAGGACCCTCTCAGAAAGATATACTGATGGGCGGATGGGGTTTGTCACACAGACAGACAGACAGGCTGTATCAGACAGACATACACTCAGACAGACCTTATCAGAAAGACAGGCAGACAGACAAATCATTTTGCTTAAGCAGACAGACAGACAGACTGCATCAGACACTCATACATACAGACAGACCATGTCAGACAAACAAACAGATGGGCAAATGGGTGTGATTACACAGACAGACATACCGGCTGCATTAGATGCACTTACTCACAGACGTACCATAGGAGGCAGACAGACAGATGGCCAGATGGTTTTGGTTATGCAGGCAGACAGACAGGCTGCATCAGACTCACATACACACAGACGGACACTTTCAGAGAGACAAACAGATGGACAGATTGGTTTGGTTATGCAGACTGATAGACAAGCTGCATCAGACTCATATACACACAGACGGACTGTGTCAGAAAGGCAGACAGATGGGCAGAAGGGTTTTGTTACACAGACAGACAGACAGGCTGCATTAGATGCACATACTTACAGACAGACCCTATCAGAAAGGCAGACAGATGGGCAGATGGGTTTGGTTATGCAGACAGACAGACAGGCTGTGTCAGACTCATATACACGCAGACGAACCCTGTCAGAGAGACAGGCAGATGGGCAGATGAGTTTGGTTATGCAGACAGACAGACAGGCTGCATTAGACTCATATACACACAGACGGGCCCTATCAGAAAGGCAGACAGATGGGCAGATGGGTTTTGTTACACAGACAGACAGACAAGCTGCATTAGATACACATACATATAGGCAGATCCTATCAGAAAGACAGACAGATGGGCAGATGGGCTTGGTTATGCAGACAGACAGACAGACTGTGCCAGACTTATATGCACACAGACGGACCCTGTCAGAGAGACAGACAGATGGGCAGATGGGTTTGGTTATGCAGACAGACAGACAGGCTGTGTCAGACTCATATACACACAGGCGGACCCTGTCAGACAGACAGACCGATGTGCAGATTGGTTTTGGGATGCAGACAGACAGACAGGCTGCAGCAGACAGACGTACATACAGACGGACCCTGTCAGAAAGGCAAACGGATGCGCAAATGTGTTTGGTTATGCAGACAGACAGACAGGCAGCATCAGATAGACATACATACCGACAGACTCTGTCAGAAAGGCAGATTGACGCACAGATGGGTTTGCTGATACATACAGACAGACAGGTTGCATCAGACACTCATACACACAGACGGACCATATCAGAAAGCCAAACGGATGCACAGATGGGTTTGTTGATGCAGACAGACAGACCAGTTGCATCAGACACACACACATACAGGCGAAACCAACCAGAAAGACAGACCGATGCACAGGTAGGTTTATTTAAGCAGGCAGACAGACAGGCTGTATCAGATACATATACATACAGACGGACCCCATCAGACAGACAGACAGATGCCCAGATGGGTGTAGTCATATGGGCAGACAGCCAGGCACCATTGGACACTCAGCTGCAAAGAAGGGCAGTTTCAGAAAGACATGCAGATAGACAGATGGTGTTGGTAACGCCAACAGACCAGCAAGCTACCCAGGACCTGCAGATGAGTAAGCAGACACCAGCATTCACCCAGATGGAAAGACAAGCAAATTTCCATCCTTTGGGAGAAAGGAGGAAGACTGGAGAAGGTCTGGAGGGACCAGTCCCATATGGGGTAAAACCAGACCCCCCTCCTCAGAGCAGCAAGCCCAGCCAGGCAAAACTGAGACAGCGCCGTCTGCAGGAAAGCCCCGGTACTGCAAGTTGGTTGTTCAAGTTTTATGATGTCTTTTCACAATATGGAAGTAGATTTTTACTATTAAAAGTACCACATTAGTGTGGGAATCCTTTGCATTAGGGGGTGCTTTTATAGAAAGTTTCAGGCCTCGAATGGTGGGATATTTTAGGTGAGAGAATAAACGAGCGGGACAGCCTGATGTGAGTGAGTTAATATCAAACGGGGGCCTGTTTCTAGCCAAGGTCATGAGTGGAATGGCAAGGAGAGTTTAGCAGAAGAAAAGATGCTTGTTATCTCAGTTATCAAAGAAGCACAGGCAGCACAGCCAGGTGCTTACCAGGGAACACAAACACCTTTGATTTCAGAACTCGGACCCCCCGGAAGAGAAGGTACTAAAATATTATGGTGCTTAGACTGTGAGGGTGTCTATAAGACCAAAAGGAAGGAAAATGGAAAAACAGCCCTTCTGATATGCGAGATCCCGGAGCAACATGTGCAACACAGTTATCAAAGTGTGGGGGTGCGGGGGGGGGCAGCATGGAGAGGAAGTGAAAAAAGTCAAAATAATGGTTGGATGGAATCAAAGCGAATGGGGAAAGATCACAGTGAGTGATCACAAGCTTAGAAGAAGCAGCTGTGGGAACGTGAAGAGGACTGGTGAGCGTGAATGGGATCTGTGTGGGGTCACGCGCGTCCTGCGAACAGGCAGCGTCCTGTTTGCACTAAGGATCTGAAAGCCATTCCGCATTGACTTGAATTATTGGCACGTCGTGCACCTCCACATTCAAAACTAAATAAAAATGGCTGCTTAGTCATTCAAGAAAATGTTATTGTATGTTATGAAGTCACAGACATTCCTCATAGACAGTTTGTAGGAGCCTTATTTAATTTGTCTTCATTCATCACTCCCAAAAAAATTAGACCTTTGCATAAAATTACTAAGCTGCATCCTCCACAGTTTCAAACTCTCTCCTACTTTGTTGCTCATACGTAACACAACAGTAACCAACACAATAAGTAGTCGTAAAAAATCAACCAATAAAAATCCAAAGACACGCAGTAATACTATTTTTGAACCTGATATTTGAGGAAATAAATGACTTTTAATATGTATCCTTCCTGGCTAGAGGAACTCGTTAATGGTAGCTATTGAATAATTGGTGAAGGGGATTAGATGGGTCCTGTGGTATAAGAGTCAATTCTTGATAGACAGACTGAGAGTAAAACTGAAGCAGTGAAAGCTGAGCTGATCCTGTTATCTTACTGTTCTGATTAATAAGCTTTGATTTGAGTCTTAACAGTAAGAATTATCAGACTTATACTACAATGTGATATTAAAGGTGAGAACAGTTTCAAAAAGTGATCTATAGACCAAAGGTGAAATCATAAAGTTTGAATGATTTACCTCTATACCCCTCCAACTTTCAGGTGTTGAAGAGGAGGCCAACGTGAACGGTGAAGGGGAAGAGCAGCGAAAAGACATGAGAAACAAAGATGAGGAGGCCGACAAGGGAAGGACAGGGGTACGGCCTTCTCCTGTCCCCGAAAAGGTGCCTGTACGGGTCCTGGTGTCCTTTGTGTGTCTTATCTATTCCTGTGCATCTGAAATGACGAACACGAGTGTATGTTTGTCTTAGTGTGTGTTGTTAGTTCTCGTGAAACGTTGTGTCAGTATAAATGTGCTCTCCGGGTTCATTTCCTCCGCACACAGCCAGTCACGCCCACTGCAACTGAGATGGCCAATGAGAGAAAGGTCCCGCCCTCCTCTACCAAGCTTGGGCCTGACGTGTCGATCCCCCAAGGTAGCTTGTTCAGATCTACAGCCAGTGTTAAGAACACTGGCACATTGACTGTTTAAAAAGGGTTTCTGGGAAAAATTATTTTACGAGGGAAAATTTTTATAAGGATGCGTTCTCAGGGTTTTAAATGTATCATAGTCATTAGTGAAAAGTTCGGATTTTGGGTTTCTGAACAGAAGTGGGCCTTGCATGAAGATGCTGAAGATTGAGATGTTTTCAGCAGGAAATGTTATGGTCACGTCCCACGTTTTGTTGGTATGGTTGCGGAGAGGTGTTGGTTTGTGGTGCGCGTGGCGGTTGGATGAAGATCACGTTGAAGACCATGTTTATCACGATGATGAAGAAGTTGATGACAGTAATTATGTTGACAATGGTGATTGGAGCAAAAAAAGACACCAAATTGAGAATGAAGAATATGATGCTGATGGTGAGTGATGGATGTGATGCATTCTGTGGTTACAGGGGAGACATTCATTAGACCTGCAGCACCTGTAAAACCACAGAGGAACAGGAAATTACTTTCCATTGACACAGGTACGCCCCTAAAGCATTTGCCACATATGTCCTGCATGGCAGCCCAGAACTTTCTAGAAACATACACGTGGCCCACGCGCTTCGCACTTGCAGCTTTATGCATCCTTGTTTTGACCTCACTGGGTCCTCATCTGTCTGTCACCCCCGCTGATGGTGCGTGTGCTTCTGTGCCACTGCTGACCTTTCCCTTCAGGGACTGAGCGGGACAGCCCCGGTAACGCAGAGAGGTCCTCGAACCGCAAACCGCCTGTGAAAAAACCCAGGCTCCCCCAGAACAGGGCCAAATCGCAGGAGCTCCTTGGTACTGTGTCTGTGTGCCATGTGTACGCTTGTTTACATTTGTCCGTTCGCACATCCCAGAAGTCTGTGGCAGGCTTTGCCGTCTTTATGGTTTGCTGTCTTGAGAATGTCTGGTTCAGGTTCCAGGAGGGGTCTCGACACCCCCCCTTTGGGACGCTAACTCTGAATTTCTCCAGGAAAACATCCGGCTGTATAAATGATGATGAGCGTAAAAGTCAGTTTTGGATTAGGATCATCTGGACACCACAATCATTCTGATCCAAGACTGAACTGACATTCTGGCATTTCCCTGGGAATGCACGGTTTCCATACCTGACCGTTGGTTTTTCTTACACAAAAAGAAATGCACCTTGCATCTGTGAGCTAAACCTGTACTTTGCGTGGTTTCGATGTTACAACCCCTAGTGCAGTCTTAACGCAGCTTACAGAACATGGATATTTTAGCCTGAAAGGATGATATGCTATGGGGCACATGCAGCAATGATAACACAGCTCCCTTCAGACCAAAATTGATGATATTATTTTTTTTCTCGCTATAGGCTATGAAAACACAGTGCCTGGAAGCAGTGCTCCAAAATGAACTGGGGAGCTCACCTGGTGCTGCAGGGGAAGAGTGTTGCCAAGACAACTCTGGGATGCTCTGCTCAGTGAGGATAAAGGCGTTAATAGGAGAGGAGTAGGGGAGGCGGATGGTGTTCAGTGTGGACACGACAAACACCGTTTTGTGAACTGCTGGATAGTAAATCCACAAACACGTACATCCATCCACCAACACACTACACCCCACCTTACAAAGTAGTCAATCCATTCACCACGCCCAAAATGCACCGTTTTTAACGTTTTTCTCTATAGGGATTCACAAAACCGCAAACTGTGTACGCCGCTGTTCATTTTATTTCGCTAGTTGCTGAGACTTCAATTATTATTATGATTCCGATTATAATGATAATGATTATTATTATGATGATGATGATTATTATTACTATTTGTTGTTGCTGTTGTTTTTTGTATGATTATGGCAAACTGACCATCAAACTTTAATCTGTGTTTTAACCGTTGGCTTTATATGGTTGTGGATACTTGTTACATGAAATCAAACGCTATTTATACCCCTTTCTGCTGCCCTTCACTGAAATGTGATATATTTTATAAGAAAATCATCTAAGAATATATTAATTAATAAAGAAATATGCTGAGAGAACTAAATGAGTCTTTTTCCCCTTTAATAGGCTTGTTTATGAGTTTTATTGTCACCTTGCTTTTTACCGAATTGATAAAAAAAATGCAAAGGACCTTTAGACAGTTCATGATGTTGAACAGCAGGGGGAGCCTGCAGACAGTGAATAATGTTGAACAGCAGGGGGAGCCTGTGGGCAGTGAATAATGTTGAACAGCAGGGGGAGCCTGTGGGCAGTGAATAATGTTGAACAGCAGGGGGAGCCTGTGGGCAGTGAATAATGTTGAACAGCAGGGGGAGCCTGTGGCCATCGCATAGGAAATTCACTAAAACCATAAGAGGCCCTAAGGAGAAACAAAATTCTGCATGCTTGATCCTACTGTTGAATGGTTAGATTTCATGATGCATCATTGCGACAACTGTACACCATGTAACATTACATTTTGAGCATATGATTTTTGCATCAGCCTAGGTTGAGTTTTAGCTATATTTCATCTACGTTCAAGAAATTAAAGTTCTGTAGGACTTCCCATCACATTGTAACCATTTTGTTGCCATTTTCAGTACTGATTGACACTGGCATTCGCTTCCATTAATTGCAGTAGAAACGTAGGCCAACCGTAAGTCCCCCCCCCCACCCCTCTTTACAGGTATCTCTGGGCTCACGGCTGGTGGGCGGGCGCATCACGACACCACTGCGATCCGGCGGCCCGTCTCCCGTTACTAAGCAACATCCGCTCGGATTACAAAGGTAGAGCCGGAGGGGAATGTGGATGGCGGGAGTAGGATATCAGTGGCTGGAGAACGATATCCAGGATGAGCATGACCTGGAGGGCAGCATCTTCCCATGCCTGAGACATATCTGGAAGATCATGTAGAGTAACAGTGGCTGTTTATACACAGCGGCAAAGCACTGGTGTGTCCTGAGTGTCTGCGTGTAAGTCTGACCATTCCTGTGTCCTTAGGCTGTTTCAGGGACATGTAAGAGTAGGACTCTTGTTAGCTGGAAATCCTATCTGACATACGCCTGTGGGAAGGCTGGTCATCTGTATGAACTACCCAGCCTGTCTGCCTTTAAGGTCCCGTGGGAGGAGGTCTGTCGAAGGTGGTGTGTGTGTGTGTTTGTGTGTCTGTGTGTGTGCATGTATGACAGCAAACGCTGCTTCCACAGCCCCTCGGGATTTCTGCACTGAGGGCATCTACTTACATAACATCTGCGTATGTGTCCTGATGCATCCAGGTGTGTGCAGAAATTCACGCACGTCTGCAGACTCGCACGTCTGCGCACCACCTCTCAATACACAAACCACAAAATGCCAGTGTAAATTAACTGTAATGGATTCAAAGGATTAAAAAGCTTTACTCTCATTAGTACAATTACAATGAAATTCGTGTTTCCATATCTCACTTAGACGTAGACGCATACTGTATAACAAAGAACAATAAATATAAAAAAGAATAGAATATATACAATTTATAAACAATACATGATATACAGAAAATATGCAATAACAACACAATGCTGAGGTTAAAGATGTTTCTAAAGTTGTTACATGTTTATACATGCAAAAAGAAGCGTGGGTCAGTGACAGTGCTAATGTGCATGAGCTTAGTCATACCAGGATATATTTGGGTATGTATTGGAGTATATCTGCAATGTGTTAACTGTCCAGCTTAAATGTGGTTTATGAGTACAGTGGTTAATACGAGTAAGAATCCTGTGCTCTATATATAGAGTAGAATATGTTTATTGTTAGTGTACAAACTCTGGGTACTTTTCTCCAGCAGTGCTACATATAATAAAATAAATTAAATGTTTTAAATAATAATAATATACACAATAGGGATATACAGCATAAAGCTGAAATGCTGAATAGACTAATTCAGGCCATCAGGATATTCGGGAATTTTCCTTATTGTACGGGCCAGTACGCCCGCATTACCAAGGCGCCAGACTTCATGTTCCATACTGGTTGGCCGATGCAGGATCGTTGGGGTCTTGAGCCTGTTCCAGAAACAATGGGCACAAGGCGGGGAATTACCCAAGCCGGAGTGCCAGCCCATCACAGGGCACACGCACATCTTTCACGTGCACCTTTCACGCGCACCCTTCACGCACACACATTCAGCCACTGCAGGGAAACAAACAGGGAAATCAGGAGGGAGTCAGGTCCACATATGGGGCAGCCATGTCCAGGCATGTAGCTCCATCTCTCGAGGACCAGGAGACAAACAGAAGAGGAACTCACTACTCCTGGATGAACGGCCCATCACCAGACCCTCACCCCCCACTACTGAAGCACCATTTCGATACGCAGTAGCTACAGGCCCGGACTGAAATTGGCCTCTGCTTCCCTCCACCCACCACCCCCACCTTATTCGGTTAGAGAGAGCGCAGTAATAATCCGCTGTAATCCACCAAACCAGGGAAGGGGGCAGTTATGAGCTTGGGGAGTGTAAATGAGGGAATTAGCAGATTTAGTGTCATGTCTCGGTCTGGGAGTCGAGCCAAATCGCCCGGTACCTTAATCCCCGTGTGCCTCCTCTCTCTGGGCCGCCCGCAGCACCGGCACATCCATCTGTGTCCATCTCTGGCTCCTTTCCTCCCTTCAAACTGAGAAATGTTTCACTGATGTGAAGAGAATTCCTCCTGCTTATTCGCAGGCCAAATATTCTGCGGAGCATTACTGACGGACCACTGGCAGCCACCAGTATCGCCACGAGTTAATTTACGCAGAGCTGTTCGGGCAATCCAACTGAACCAATGACATGAACAAAAACAGCATCAATGGACTGATAAAAAAATTATGCTTGGTCGATATAATTTCAGATAAGGAGATAAAATAACCACAATCTCACAGAAATATATTACTAAGAAACACTAATGTGGTATTGTTAGAGTACATGTACAATCAGCTTCACCAGAGAAGTAGATAAGTTAGCTATTTTGGTTATTTGGGGTGGTACTGTTTGACTCATTATGGCGGTAGTATCAGGCTATCAGGGGCATGGACAGGGGTGAGCCACTGAGGCAATGGATGCAGTTGAAAGCTGATTGGGCCCTGGACTGCCCTCTCTGCTGTCACTCACCAGTTCAAAGCATATCATTGGTTAATGATAAGCTTGGTCCCTCTATATGAATTATGGGCCCTTTTAGGCATACCACCTTAAAAAAATCCTAGAATTGCCTCTGGGTGATATTACCACAGTCAAGCAGTGTGATCAAAACAGGGACTTAGCTTTGACACTTAAGGACATTTAGTATTGTTGTCTGATGGTTTCTGGTTTTAAAGTTAATTCAGAATTGATTCTGCAAGAAAGGGAAGCCCTCAGGCGAGCAGGCACAGAAGGTGCCAGTGGGAATCTGGAATTATGTCTTGGTGTCTAAACGCCAGGCTAGATTATAGGCAGTCTGTCAGAGTACAGGATCTGTTAATCTGACACCAGAATAAAGCAGAAGAATCAGTCTCTCAAACCCATTAATAGCCTAATGATCTGTTTGTAAACTGACCCCCCAACCATGAAAAGAAATATCCAAGGAAAAGGATGACCAAAGTCTTTATTAGTTAGGAGAACAGTCAAAACTGGGCTTGAATATCAAGAAGCCAGTTGCATAGATTGAATAATGAACGTGCATTCTAAGCTCAGAGCATCACAGACAGTGTATCTCAAGCTCAGAGAATCACAGGCAGTGTATCCCAAGCTCAGAGCATCACAGACAGTGCACTCGAAGCTCAGAGCATCACAGACAGTACATCTCAAGCTCAGAGCATTACAGGCAGTGTATCCCTAGCTCAGACCATCACAGACAGTGCATCCCAAGCTCAGAGCATCACAGACAGTGCATCCCAAGCTCAGAGCATCACAGACTGTGCATACCAAGCTCAGAGTATCACAGACAGTGTATCCCAAGCACAGAGCATCTCAGACAGTGCATTCCAAGCTCAGAGCATCACAGACAGTGTATCCCAAGCACAGAGCATCTCAGACAGTTCATCCCAAGCTCAGAGCATCATAGACAGTGTATCCCAAGCTCAGAGCATCACAGAGTGTGCATCCCAAGCTCAGAGCATCACAGACAGTGTATCCCAAGCTCAGAGCATCACAGAGAGTGTATCCCAAGCTCAGAGCATCACAGACAGTGTATCCCAAGCTCAGAGCATCACAGACAGTGTATCCCAAGCTCAGAGCATCACGGAAAGTATATCTCAAGCTCAGAGCATCACAGACAGTGTATTCAAAGCTAGAGCATCACAGACCGTGTATTCCAAGATCAGAGCATCACAGACAGTGCATTCCAAGCTCAGAGCATCACAGACAGTTCATTCCAAACTCAGAGCATCACAGACAGTGTATCCCAAGCACAGAACATCTCAGACAGTGCTTTCCAAGCGCAGAGCATCACAGACAGTGTATTCCAAGCTCAGAGCATCACAGACATTGTATCCCAAGCACAGAGCATCACAGACAGTGTATCCCAAGCTCAGAGCATCACAGACGGTTTATCCCAAGCTCAGAGCATCAGAGACTGTGCATCCCAAGCTCAGAGCATCACAGACAGTGCATTCCAAGCTCAGAGCATCACAGACTGTGCATCCCAAGGTTTAAGCATCACAGAAAGTGTATCTCAAGATCAGAGCAACACAGACAGTGTATTCCAAGATCAGAGCATCACAGACAGTGTATTCCAAGCTCAGAGCAACACAGACAGTGTATTCCAAGATCAGAGCATCACAGACAGTGTATTGCAAGCTCAGGGCATCACAGACAGTGCATTCCAAGCTCAGAGCATCACAGACTGTGCATCCCAAAGTTCGATCATCACAGAAAGTGTATCTCAAGGTCAGAGTATCATAAAGAGCATATCCCAGGCTTGGAGCATCACTGACAATGTATCCCAAGCTCAAAGCATCATGGAGAGCAAATCCCAAACTGATATTTAGAAAGTTCTGTGCAAGATGGGCTTTGTTTATGCAGTTCCTGAGTGTTGCACAACTCTTAGAACTAGCAAAGTTTAATTTTCAGTGATAATCTGAAAACACCACCTGTTGCTCATAGCCCACAAGCCTTTCTGTTTGAGTGATCTGCTTTAAGAGAAGCTGTTAAGCTTAACAGCTCTGGTTGTGAATTGGATTGATTTTTTTTCAATATCATGGAGATTAGGCATAAAGCAAATGGTGAGAGAGATGGAGACAGCAAAGGATGGAGATGGGTGCAACGTTTTTGAGGCACTTGGTCTGGATTAGGATATGTATCTAGTGGGGGAGGGAGAGTTTGGGGTGAGGCCAAGGCCATCTGCCCCCACATGGCCTGAAAAATAGTCCTGCCTTCTGTGAAGCCACTGTCCTTGACGTCCTTAGATGTCCTCACTCTCTCCATCTCCGAGGCCCTTTTGTCCTCAATCTCCTCACCCTTTCCATGTTTGAAGCTCTCACTGCTCTAACTGCAACAGGACCAGTCTGTGGTCAAAGTGTTGGACACATAATATTGCGCTCTGGATAAACAGTCATGGATGGATGGACGTGTACACGATCCCTGAGATTTATAAATAAAATAAATCCACTTTTTGCTATTTTTTTCTTATGAATTTGCTGCTTCATGCTTGAAGTTTTAGCCCCCTTTCCTCTTTGTATTCCTTAAATCTAGACTTTGCCTGTGGCCATGACCTAATTTTGACCTCTGCCTAACTGCCTCAGTTAAGAAGCTGATTAATTAATGCTAATAAACTGTCTCCATTCATTATGCGCAGGCCTGCACTGGGCAATAATGAACAAAGACTGTGTAGAAGCTTATCACTAACGAGACCTGGGGGGCGGGGGGCGTCATTTACCATGCAAGCTTGTTACATACGATTAACTCATTCATAAGTACAACTGTACAGCTGTTTATTATCTGTGTAAGGAGTCAGGCGAGCAGGGGCTGAGCCCGATTAATATTCACCACGGACTTCAGCTGATTATAAACTCTTAATTAATGTTATACAGGTGGCGATTAATAACCAGCATGGGGGGTGGGGGTGGAGCTCCTGGGGATCTAGATGTGACCTTGAGATGGGGGCCTCTGTGTGATTTGGGAGGGGAACAATTAATACCTATAAAGGTTTCCTTTGACAGTGAGTGGTAGAATACTATTACTACTACTACTACTACTACTACTACTCCTACTACTACTACTACTACTACTACTACTAATAATAATAATAATAATTATTATTATTATTATTATTATTATTATTAGTCGTAGTAGTAGTAGTAGTATCATTATGTTTATTATTATCAGTGTTATTATTATTAACAATAATACGTTCAGAATTCATTATTAATTAGTATTAATCAGTACAAGTAGCACTGATGCACCAATGGAGGAGCTATTCACCCCCCCCACTGCGTGAATTATACAGGCACCACTGACACACTATGGATGGGCTATTCACTGCACCCTCCCACACACACACTGCGTGAATTATACAGGCACCACTGACACACTATGGATGGGCTATTCACTGCACCCTCCCACACACACACTGTGTGAGTTATACA
>JAODUD010000082.1:18132426-18149254 GCA_026784285.1 Stomatorhinus walkeri | reverse complement strand
ATAGTCCTGCCTCCTTTCGCCTTGTTTGCCCGACGCCGCCTGCATCCAGGCACGCTGCTCCACCGCAACGTGACAGTAACTCTAAAACATACCATTTTTACACTTCATTAGCAGTAACTTAGCAAATAAGAAACGTTTCCCCGGTTGCACTTCCCGTTGTGGCTGAGTGTGCACGTGACGTCAGGTAGGTTAATTCACGTTTCATTGCCCACCAGTAGGCAGGACTCAATGGGCGTGTGGCAGATGCTGAACTCACCCACTGGGCAATAACTGGCTCTTTCCCATCACACGTATCACATTTCTCACAACCTGTTGGTTCAGAAGTACGTTTTCTGAAATGAAAATTTTCAAACACTTGTCCGTTATCTTGTCTTTTTTAATCACAGGGCAGTTTGTTGTTGAGCGCATGTAATTTAGTTTGATGATTATCTCTGAGAGAGTGAAGCTTTGAAGCTGTATCCGATTTTCATAAAGTTAGGTCTGCATTCCAGCGCAAGTCCTTCCAACTACAGTAATAGTGCGGTATGTGCCATATACAGCAATGAGCATAAAATGATGCTTCCTATAGCATCAGCTCTCTGTTCGCTGTGCAATATTAGTGTTGCATTGCAGCATTTGTCACTATAATTATAATAATTCAACCAAAGAGACCTCGATAGATAGTTTCAATAGAAAGTGTTTATTTGTTGAACAAATTTAAATGAGTATGTGAACAGTGATTTGGCGAAGCCCATCTCTTGGTCGTTGGTTCCATCGATGCTGAAGCTGACAGATCTGGCTGGGCGACCAGGCAGGAGGCGAAGGAGCCAATCCCGGTCCAGGACAGGGATCCGAAGGTGGTCGAGGGGAGGAGGTGGGAGAACGAATAGCTATAACGGCAAAGAAGTGGGTTACATTTACTCTTTATATAAAACCTGGACCGCTGTGATTGGACACGCTGGCGTTCATTAGGTCTCCTTGTTTGAACGTTCATATTCATTTTCATTTTTTTGTGATTTTCAAGTGATGTTTGATCAGTGGACTGTTAATAATGTGAAATAAAAATACTGAAATTCATTTACTTAGCTTTATTTCAAATAAAATCCCCCCAAGTATGTCAACTAAAAATATAACATTTGATCTCAGTGAATTGTAATTATACTGCTGAACGATATACCTGGATTCCTGTAAAATATTTTATGAAACAAAAACTACAGAAACTAAAAACAGCATCAACAAAAAATTAACTTACATGTGCAAAGTCTTTTCCAACTGAAAGTCATTCAGCAATCAGCAAATGTGGCCTCCACTGTCATGTTCGCTAAGTGCCGTACAGATTCCTAAATCTGCTCTCACAATTGCAGCAGATGAAGTTAAGCTTCTTTGTCTCCGGCAGGCTGAACCACTGATGCCTTCCTGCAGTTTGTATTGCCCCCGTTTTCCCACACTTGTCAATCTCCAACCCGTTTCCTGGGGCCCAGTTCCTGTAACATGTTGTTTCTGCGCTGACCCAGAACCAGAAGTTCAGAACGCACGAGAAACGCAAGCCCAGCCATACGTGGTCAGTGGAGGCCTTCTTCACCTTCTTCTCCACCCATCGCTGGATTGTCTGGTCATGGATGGAGACCAGGTCACCTCCATTTCTTCTGCAGTATTTCAGTGCCTGGTTCCACGTCATGGCCTGATTAACGAGGACCAGGTTTTCCGGAGGATGGGAAGGTAATTTACTGAAGTTCATTTCGACATTAGCTTTAGAAAAATAACGGAAAACTTATTAGACCATAATACAAGTTTTAAGACATTACCGTTAAATGGTAAAAGTAGCAGATGTCAGCAAGTTTGAAGTTTGACCATGTCAAAGAATGAATTTTGTGATATATTGCTGTTTTTTATTTTTTTCTGGAGAGAATGGTATTCAAATATGTCTATATGTGTACCCAGTTTGCTTGCAACTGTTTTTCTGCATATAACTTTATACACGGTAAAAAAAAAGAAAAAAGGTAAGGACATCCTAAAATTTCAAGGCAACTTACTGCACTAGATTTGAAGTTTTGAAGAAAACCACCCATTGTTGTGAACTAATTATTTATTCAGGTAATCTAGCTTTCATACCTATAAAAACTTCTGATTTTTTATTTTACATAATAAGAATTACAAACAACAAAGGTCGTGCCAACGTATTCTCTTTGGTTCAGACGATTTATCTTTCATATGCGTTAAAACTTTAAAATTTTAGTTAAACATGCTAAGAGTTAAAAATCACAAAATACGTTGCGACTAATTATTATAAATAAAGATAAGAAAACAGTTAAGAATCAGAATTTTTTTGGGGGGTAATGGATTTGAATGTGATATGTAATGGTAAAAAGACAAATTTTTCAGAATTTCAAACAAAATATTATGTGCAGGGGCCCCTGCGAAAATGTTACTTTGAGTTCCCCCCCACCTACCCAATCCAAAGATTCATACTCTTACAGTATGAATTCAATTCCCCCTGTAAGGTTCTGGCCACCCTTTATCTGCCAGGGTGTCCATGAGCCTATTGCACCGCTGACTGTGTGCAAACATTTTTTCAGGATAGTACACAATACGTGACACTTTCATCCAGGCTGCAACAAGTTATAAAGTGATTTTTTAAGAGACATTTCAAAACTTTTTGTAATTTTAAAATGAAACTGTTTAGGTATTTGAAAATATTTGTGTGTATTCCTTTGAAGTAGTATCATCTGTTACCTGTGCTTATTATTAGTAGTAGCATTATTAATACTACTACTATTACTACTAGTGTTGTAGTCAAGACCGCCTAAACTGAGATCAAGACATTGCCGAGACTGGAGGGTATCAAGACCAAGACACACTAAGGCAAGACCAAGACCAAGACTGAAAACAGACTAGGGCTAGAATCAACATCACATTACTCAGATGAACTGTAGAGAAAAAAGGCATTGCTGTAGAATGTCATTACTCGTTAAATCAAATTCATGTTATCTTTTCAATTATAATGTCCATATGTCTCTCATTTAAAATCTCCCAGATTTGTCATAGTTACAAGGCCTGATGGAAAATAATATTCTCAGCAATCATCTCCTATAACCATTTTATCAGACCTCGTCAAGAGAAAGAGATGGGATGTACCAGAAATATGTTCATACTAAGTCTCTTATACCAGGGACAGAGGCCTCAGGTAAGCTATGAATACGGCTATGTAATGATCCCTTGCTTTGAACTGAAGAGAATGAGCCTCCAGATTGACTTGCACCTCCAAGACCATGCTTTCTAATGAATGCAAAATACCTGTAAAAGTTAATTACTGCTGACTTCGCAGACATTTTCGGACATTTCTTTGCTGACTTCGCAATGATGCGATGTGTATGATGTGTGTTTACTGTGAAGCGCTGGCAGTGTCCGTTGAGAAAATGTGTACAATGTAACGTGTTTAAAATAGATGCATCTGACTGGTTGCATTTCAACTGAGACGCATCCTCAGTGAGAATGTGCTGTTTTCTCTTTTTTCCTCATCCCATCGAGACCGCTATGTCCGAGACCAAGACAAGACTGAGACCAAATAGAGTCAAGAGCAAGACAAGACCAAGACCACAGAAAAAAAAATTGGTCTCGAAACCGATCCCAAGAAATACGTACAGCAGTAGCTACTACTACAACTAATAATAATAATAATAATAATAATAATAATAATAATTCCGTAGCTACCTTTCCCCAGATACAGAAGCAAGATGAGTAGGACAGTCCCGTCCATTTTGGACCTGCACAAATCAAAAATGAAACCTTTATACTACTTTTAATATCATATAAATGACGGACATGTATGTGCGGGATCTGCGATATTAGCTGCATATCTGTAGGTTATAGGGCTGTGGCTTTTTCGGAAAACACTCGAACTTCGAACATAACGTGAAAAATTCATATTCGAACTACAATTAATCCGTTGGAACTTTAAAGTGTCTCTGTAACCCTATAAGCCCATTAGATCGTTTGTTGTAATTTTGTTTGCTGTCTGTGGAGCTTCTAAAAGCCCTGTGGAGATCATTCTTTTTTTAAATTGTTTTGCGTTCCCTCGCAGGACTTTTGCGATACCACTATATAGTGCAATTATTAATTAATACGTATACAAACACATAATATTAAAATTACATGGTGTGCATTGTCCCCCATAGTTTAATGCTTAAAGCACACATAACTGAGTATGTCTGTATATGTCTATATGCAAAAGTATTGCGAGGGAACTATTTCAAAAAATATTGTCCCACCCCGAAAAGTTAGGGTCTCCGTACGAATGTGACTTTGTACGGGCTGTTAACAAATCACTGAAAAGAATGATTCTGTCTTGTGTTTTTTTGCGGGGGGTTGACACAAATAGCTAGGTATTAGAATATATTGGAACGAATTGAAATTCGTTCAAATTTAACTTGTGTCAGCCTTAGTAGTGACAGTCCAAGTAGGTCTGAGGTGATTTTCTCCTCCGTTTACGCTCCGATGCACAAGCAATTAAGTTACATACTTACATGAGTCGTTCTAAACATGTGAATACGCGAAATGTTTAAAAATAGCTAAAATGACCTTACCTCTTGAAGGTAATAAAAAATGCCGCTTGTTTCTCTGTTTAGTTAATGATTCCTTTACACTGACAAACTAATGCCTGCCTTTAAGTAAATGCCTTTTATCTTTACTTATGCAAATCAATTTTATGTAGCGGACTTATTTACATGTGAAACAAGTGGCAGCCTGTTCACCTTCATGAGACATTTTCGTTACTCTTTTTTCTATTGACTAAGCAGCATAAAGTAAATTTCCCATTTTAATAGTTACATGTGTAATTTACACCTTTATTTCTAGTTGTTAATCATTACATCAAAACAAGAATTTGTACAATTAAGCAATTTGAATTAAACGTGACAGTGTTTTTAGGGGATATGTAGGTTTTGGACTATCTCATGACTGAGTAACATGATTTGAGATTAATCTTTTTAATATCCCCACCTCCTGATCAGCAACTGATTCTAAATCCATCATGAAAAGTTTATTTTTAACTCCTACAAGACCAAAAGATTATTGCAACATTAAGTACGTTTGCTTCCTTGAATTTTACTTACTTACTATATCAAATCATATATATAAGCATGGTTATTACTTTACATTTTCCTACAAGGATTACATTACATTGTCCTACAAGGATTACATAATTAATAGTGTTTGAATCAATTAGCTTCTGAATTAATTGTTATATATAAGAACATGCCGTTTGTTCATCGCAAAGTTAGCATTAGCATTTTAAAGACTGTGCATCTATTGACGTCTCAGTGGATGAGTTCATGTTTAATAAGGCCCATTTCCTTTGTTGGGGGAACACGGGGAGCTCGTTCAATGGGCAGACTGTGGGAAAGCTGTAGAGAGCAGGATCTCACATTCAGGCATCCTGGATGGCCGATAGCCGATCAGCCTGCAAAAATGGCTCCCCAGCAGATGGTCAGTAACGTAGGGCTGCTACAGCCCTAATGGCTCATGACAACACTAAATGACGACTGAGTCGCCCTGCGGAAACAAGAGTGGAAAACTCTGCGCACTTATTTAAGTTAGTCTTAAGAAGCACCTGGTTACGTGATATCCAATGGGGGAAAAAAATCACTTTAAATATGAACATTTCAATATTCAAATGTGCATGCAAACGACTGTTTCTGAAGAAAAACATATAAACAGAACAGGCGTGACAGTAAGTGAAGCACACAAAATTCCCCTGAAATACGTGCTTCACTTTGCTTAATCTATATGTTTCACCAGTGTTTGGCTCACTGGGTTAAGACACCTATAATCAGAAGATTGCTGGGTCCAATCCTGTGGCGAGCAGAGAGGTATCACTCTTGTGCTCCTAAGCACGGCCCTTAGGCCCGTAAATGACTGTGCCTGGCTTCTTAATTGTGTATCACTATGGATGAAAGTATCTGTAGAATTAGTAAATATATGAAGCATATAATGTGTAAGCCTCACGTTTAACGTTATACTAACATATATAGATAGTACTTTAAAACACAAGCAATTAAAATAGAATTCAGTGCTTTAATTTTTAACATCAAAGAGGAGTAAGAAGCCATGCATTAATGAGCACGTGCCGGTTAGCATCAGAATACCCCCATCAGAGGACAGATCAGCTCTCTTTACAGAGTGACCCCCTGCCCACTTCCACACAAAGTGCTGAGAGCCCCCCCCCCTTCCATCTGCTCCCCCAAGATGCCCCCATTGCCCACCAGCAGGCAGGACCTCAATGGGCGTGTGGCAGATGCTGAACTCACCCATTGGCTGCTCAGTGTGGGAAACTCCAGCAAGCCTGAGCCCCACACATTCTCATGGGGGTCTGGGGGTATAAATAGGAGGCCTGAAGAGGTGGGATTCACTCCTCTCAGGGGTCCCTGCACCGCAGTCCTGGCGCCTGCAATCCCAGCAGCAATGACATCTTCTAAGGAGCACCTCACGGTGGCGAAGAAGGTAACCTGAGTGCATGATCTTATAAAAATGATTTATAATCAAATAGCTCCACCTCTACCCCGTTAAACAGGACGGGTTTTAACATCTCTGCTCTTTTCATTGAAGCTGAGGAAACACATTGTGGAGAAGCTGTGCAGAGATCCCATCAGCCTTCGGCCAGCAGCCTGACCCCCGTCAGATGAAGCCCAATACCCTGGAGACGATGGTTCACTTCCTGATACGGCATCTTCAGCAATGATCTGTGAGAAGATCGAGCTTCACAGTGGCTGTCAGTGAGGGCTACTCCAGCCGTGTCCAGGAGGTTAAGAACTTTCTGTCACAGGATGAAAGAAAGACAGAGGGGCAGAAGGACCTGCTGAGCCACCAACAGTCTGCAGGCTTCATCTTACGACGGGCAGGATCAAGCTGTCCTAAGTCAGATGGACTTTCCACCTTGCAGCACTCAATGTAAAGAGAAAAATGTGTTAAACGGCGCCCCCTGCAGGCCTTTACATCTATCAGGTTGAGCATAAAATGTCAGCTAGGTTAGAAATTCTTTGCAAGAAATATTATCATTCTTCTGCAAGTGCATGAGATTTTAAATACTGATCTCAATATTAATTATCTTTCTGAGGAATTATTATAATGTGTATTCAGGAAACATATTTCCCATGGAAAGAATATATGTCTCGGTTACACTTCAGTCAAACTCTTGAGTTTGAACTTGACAATAAAGGACATGTTTTGACTGTGTTAGATCATTTGATAATTATGAAGAAATTGTCATTTTTTGCAAAGATGTTTTCGCATATCATGCAAAAAAACTAATTTTTTGTTAAAATGTACAGATTAATATTTTAATCAATGTTTATGTTAAATTTTTGTCTGTAATTGTGCTACGCTTTCAATGCAGATATTTTTCATAACCTTTGAATCATTCTGTTCTTACTGAGAATTCTTACTTCTGTATGAGTTTGTCTCTTTATAAAGATATTTACTAACATTCATTCCAAACTCTTCTGACTCCTTCCTTATGATCCTGACATGTCTTGGTGTTGTATCTAGCGATCAGAGATGAAGCAGAGCACGTAATGCAGGAGAACGTTTTATTGGGAAGAAATCCGGGTGCAACCAAATCCGAAGGGGCAAGACAGGCGGAGAGTCGGGTTGGTCGCGGGAGGTCAGTGCCGAGGTGGTCAGTCCTACAGAAAGAGACAAGACAAGGGACTGATGGAACAGGAAGGCAGGCGAAGGAAAACCAGGGCAGCAGGGTAGGCAGGATTGGGTGGGCAGGCGGAGACGATTAGGGAAGCTGGGTAGGCACGGCAACAGGAGACGGCGAGGCAGGCAGGGCAGGAGGGTCAGACAACGGACAGAGAAGTGCTCGGTATGCGTCATAGGTATGGCAACAATACCTCGCAACCCTTAAAGCTTTGTGTCGGGTTTGAATAGCTTGGCTGGTATGTGTTAATTGCCTGTTGTGGTGTGGCCCCGCCCTAGTGGGCGTGACACTTGGTTGTTAGTGATGGATGGGGTTTTGCAGGTTGCAGAAATCAATGAAGTGTTATTTATCCTACATCCAGGCATTCTCCGTACTGCTTTTCGGGTATAAATTGTGCAGTGAGCTTAGAGACTGTGCCCAGAAATGGACAATAAAAGAACGAAATTCCAGTTTAAGAGAGCCATGCAAACATGGGGAGGACATACAAGCCCCCCACATACAGATCTCATGAGGGAACCAAACCCACAGCCCCAAAGGTGTGACCCTATAGCGCTGCCAACCACGTCACCCAGGTCTCGTATCAAACCCACAGCGCCCAAAGGTGTGACAGATGCGATTACGATACACCGCCAGACATGTACTTCGGCATTTAGCACAAACGAACTGCAGTAGTAAGCAGCCAGCCAAGCGCACATCGTACTACAGTGCCATCTGCGGCTAATACCGGTACTGTCGTCGTTCGCTGAAGCGTGACGCCATTCACAAGTGTCGGAAGCAACCTTGTAACGTCATCAGTACGGGACGTTGACAGTGACACCCAGTCGAGACATTCGTTCTGTAGAAACGGATAGGAAAGCCGGTGAATATCTTTGTTAATAACGAACAGCTGCTCGGTAAGTACCAGTTGCCGATATGCTGGTTTTCACTTTCGCTTTGCGTTGTTGCTACTGAGGTACGCATCTTGCATCCTTCCAGGACGTTTAATATGGAATGGGATAAATGTTAAATGAAGTCATTACAAAAAAACTCGTTTTTAAATAAAATATTACAATATTTTGTTTCGAAGATCAAGTATCTGTAAGTGTTATTTATTGGCACATATTATGTTGCACGTCTGTGTATTTTGACTGAGGTTTGCGGGATAAAAGCGCGTTCGCGTTTATTGGGTGTGTGCGCGCTTGACGTTGCCTGCAGTAAAAGATCGCGTGTTGTTTTTTTTAACGTATCCGTTGTTTATCGCATTCCTAGGTTTGGAGTCATCACAGCTGATAGTGATGGTAAGTTTTTTTCCCATTAGCTCCGACTCAAGTTTTTTTTCTTTCTTCTGACTGGTGTAAAGCCCATATACCTCATTTACTCTGCCAGTAAGTCTAGCTGGTTAGTGACAGTTATTGGATGCTATTAAAGACTCTAACTGGGCTTGTTCCCGTGGTCGTAGCATGGGCGAGTGAAGCTGAAATCCACTGCCCAGCAGGAGGAGGAGAAGAGAAAAGAAAAAGAGAAAAAGTTAAAGATCTACTTGACTACCAGAGATGCCTGTTTCAACAAGGTGAATCCACCCACCCACCAGATAAGCCATATCGCGCGGCTCAGCAAATCCCCACCACCACTGCCAGCCACTTTATTGCTCAGTCCCTGAAATATTTGGATTCCCGAATTACATTTAATGATTTTTGCAAACGTAGTGACCTAATAGCTGAATCATGAAGCCCAACTTGGTCGCACTAAGTTCCATTCTTAGAGGTATTCTGTTAACAAAAATTTGCCTTACTGATTTTATAAGCTCTCTCCAAAGTTATATAGTGTGAACTTCTGTATTCCCTGCTTTGCACAGCCTTTTTGTGTTTTAGGAGATGCATGGTAAAGTGCTTCAGTTGAATTACTTCTGCCTCACTTCTCTCTCTTACTCTTTGACAGAGAAAGGAGGGTGTTTTAGATGAAGAGGCCCTGCAGTTATCCCAGCAGCTGCTAGCGTCGAACCCAGACTTTGCTACATTATGGAACTACCGGAGAGAGATCCTGTCGTACCTGGAGACTGTGCGGTGAGTTAGGGTGCACTACATTTACCATGATGCACCAGTGCCTCACTTTCACCCCAGGAGATTTCCAGGTGTGGAAAAATCAGCTTGTAAATGCCCCAGGGCCAGGATGAAGTCAAGTTACAAGCCAGTTCAATAAATTCTTTTTCTTTTGTTCTTTATTATAAATTTTTCATGAACCTTATTATGAATCGGCCCTGACATTTTTCTTACTTGCCCTGCACCAGCTCGGAAGATGAAGTGCAGCGTCTGTACGAGGAAGAACTCTCGTTCCTGGAGACCTGCCTGAAGATGAACCCGAAGTCCTACGGCAGTTGGCACCACCGGGGTTGGGTCTCGTCCCGCCTGCCCCGACCAGAATGGGCCAGGGAGCTGGGCCTCTGTGACCGCTACCTGTACCATGAGGACAGGAACTGTGAGCAGCGGGACCCTGTGTGTGATTGGGCGGGGGGGGGGGTGTAACTAAAACCTCCACATGCTCATATGGAGATATTGGGTCTAGGTAGATTCAGCCTAAGTGTCGGTCCTAATTGTTTTTCGTGTACTTTTGGTAATTGTGTACTAATATGCATGCCATTCTCTCAAACCACCGCTTAACTTACCATTGGGTGTGGAATGCGGTGACAGCAAGAACATTCCGGAAAAACCGAAAAGCCTGATGGAAGTGATGCGAAGGAGGAGTCACTGAGCAAACTCCCAGCATGCTTTGTAGGCTAAGCAGCACACTCCTGAACAGCTGAGCCTGTGCTTTACAAGTCCCCACTGTGCTTTTTTACACTGCCCCACTTCACGTTGATTGAGTGATTTCTTCACCGATCACCTCCCCCAGTTCACTGTTGGGACTATCGCCGCCTAGTGGTGAAGATGTCGGGCGTGCCCATCGAGCAGGAGCTGCAATTCACCGACCGCCTCATCGGCTCCAACTTCTCCAACTACTCCAGCTGGCATTATCGAAGCACTCTGCTGCCCCTGCTGGCCCCCGGCTCCGCGGAGTCGTCCCCCCCACAGAGGGAGTGCTCCTCCCCCACCTCCTCCCCGCAGATGCACTCCCACCGCGTCTGCGAGGAGCGCCTCCTCAAAGGTACATAAATAAGTGTAAACGGTAGAGACGGCAGCAAGTTGGTGATGCATTCTGGGATTGCTCCATGCCGCGTCTCTGAATGGCTGTCTGTGCCTGGCAGAGTACGAACTCGTGCAAAACGCCTTCTTCACCGACCCCAACGACCAGAGCGCCTGGTTCTATTACCGCTGGCTTCTGGGCAGAGGTGAGCCTGGCTCAGTTGCACGAGAGCGCCGCCCCAGTGGCAGGTTTACACTATTGGTTCCTGGGGTGGTTTCTGAGCTCCCGATTTCCCCCCATTAATGCACCCTCCCCCTCTCCCCAGCGGAGCGTGAGGAGATGATCAGTTGCGTGTACGTCAGCCGCGAGGGGGAGAGAGCTGTCGTCGCATTCTCCCGCCCCGTCAACGTGAGTGCCCGATCCCCTTACACTCGTCTCTCCCTTCTGTCGCTCTATTTCTATACTGCAGCTTGTCTCCTGTGCTTCTCCCCCATTTCTACTTCCTGTTCCCTTCATTCCTCTACATCAGTTGCCCTCCCCTCCCCCTTTGCATCTTTTGGTGTCACTGTACCACCTTCTCCCCCACAGGCCCTGAGTGTGGGGTTCTTGCTGGTGGTGGATGGCCAGCCCCTGCAGGTCGACTGGAGAAGTGCGCACCCCTGCCTCCGCCATAGCCCCGTCTGGGTATCCTTTCAGCCGGGGTCGGAGGTCAAGTGTGATGGTCATCGAAGATCATGTTTCATTTTATATAGCTGCTGCTTTGCATACCTACAGATTAGTAGATGCATTTAAGTTGAACCCTTAGATGAAACACAGGTATCCTAGGTGTTGTCTGGAAGGTGGCGGCTGTTTTCGCTGCATGGGACCATCTGATAAATGTGAATTTCGAGACCGTCGGCATGCGTGTGCCACCCACACATTCCTGACTGGCTGCCAACTTTCATTTTGTCACCTGTGAGCTTCTCCCCAAATGTTGCCAGCATGGGGAGGGGGGGGCTAACGTGGCCCCTGTTTTAGCAACATTTTATTATTTCGGGATGTGGTGAATCCCTCACTGTTGTTCTTTAATGGTGAGGCCTTCAGATCTGTGAGTTACCTCCAGGGACCATCAGTGACACCAGTAATGAACACAACTTGACCGTGACTTGGACTGAGAAGCGAACCCACAGAGACTGCGCTCTGTACTCTGGTAACGTTCAGCGTCTCTGTGCGTCTCTGTGTTTTGAGACGTCTGCTGCTCTGTAGAGTCCCTTTGGCAGGCTGCTTATAGCGCCTCTCTCTGGCGACAGGCCGCACTGAAAGCTGGTGCCGGGACTCCGCCACTGACCTGGAGCTTTTCAGGTACGTGGTGAGATGGGGGGGGGGAAGGTGCTGTTTACCACTAATGCTAATCAATGCCATTATGCCTGCAGGAGCGAGCTGTCTGTGGAAAAGTCATCAGTGTTGCAGTCTGAGCTGCAGTCTTGCACTCAGTTGCTGGAACTGGAGCCCAAAAACAAGTGTGAGTCACTGTTAAGAATCTGTCTCTCTGCGTGCCTGTCTGCCTGTCTGTCTCTCTGTGTGCCTGTCTGCCGGTCTGTCTCTCTGTGTGCCTGTCTGCCTGTCTGTCTCTCGGTGTGCCTGTCTGCCTGTCTGTCTCTCTGCGTGCCTGTCTGCCTGTTTGTCTCTCTGTGTGCCTGTCTGTCTCTCTGTGTGCCTGTCTGCCTGTCTGTCTCTCTGCGTGCCTGTCTGCCTGTCTGTCTCTCTGCGTGCCTGTCTGCCTGTCTGTCTCTCTGTGTGCCTGTCTGCCTGTCTGTGTGCCTGTCTGTCTCTCTGTGTGTCTGTCTGTCTCTCTGCGTGCCTGTCTGCCTCTCTGCGTGCCTGTCTGTCTCTCTGTGTGCCTGTCTGTGTGTCTGTCTCTCTGCGTGCCTGTCTGCCTGTCTGTCTCTCTGTGTGCCTGTCTGCCTGTCTGTCTCTCTGCGTGCCTGTCTGTGTGTCTCTCTGCGTGCCTGTCTCTCTGTGTGCCTGTCTGCCTGTCTGTCTCTCTGCGTGCCTGTCTGCCTGTCTGTCTCTCTGCGTGCCTGTCTGCCTGTCTGTCTCTCTGTGTGCCTGTCTGCCTGTCTGTCTCTCTGTGTGCCTGTCTGCCTGTGTGTCTCTCTGCGTGCCTGTCTGCCTGTCTGTCTCTATGCGTGCCTGTCTGTGTGTCTGTTTGCCTGTCTGTCTCTCTGTGTGCCTGTCTGTCTCCCTGCCTTTTCTGCCTGTCTGCTTGTCGGTGTGTGTGCATGTCTGTTTTTCTCTCTGCGTGCCTGTCTCCCTGCCTTATCTGTCTGTGTGTCTGCCTGTCTGCTTGCCTGTCTCTCTGCGTGCCTGTCTGTCTCCCTGCCTTTTCTGCCTGTCTGCTTGTCGGTGTGTGTGCATGTCTGTTTTTCTCTCTGCGTGGCTGTCTCCCTTCCTTGTCTGTCTGTGTGCCTGTCTGTTTCCCTGCCTTTTCTGCCTGTATGTCTGCTTGTCTGCGTGCCTGTCTCTCTGCATGCCTGTCTCTCTGCCTTGTTTGCCTGTCTGTCTGTTATTCGTTTATCATGTCCCAGTTTATTCCCCCTTCTGACTCCAGGGTGCCTCTTGACCATCATTCTCCTAATGAGAGCTTTGGACCCTCTGGCTTATGAGAAAGAGACCCTGGCTCACTTCCAGATTCTCAAGGTATTGTCTGCGCCATTAACACCCCCTGCCCCCCCATACACACTGCCCACCTCCATGCTGCACACAGTATTTTCCGCTGCACGCATCTCATGACTCCACACCCTCCTCTTTGCTGTTGTCTGTCTGCTACACACCAGCAGAAACTTTCACCTAGTTTCTGTGGTAAGACGTGGGCGCGGTAACACGTTGCGGTCAGGGCGGTGCCAAAACAAGTCTCTGGGGGGGGGGGTAAAGGGACGGCAGGGTTTGTGCTCCATTCAGACTCCTCCATTGCGCATCTCCCACATGTAAGGCAACAACCCCGAACAGAAACCCATCATGCGGAGCTTACAGAAGCTTCCTGGATCGAGAGCACTGATGTTGACTTGAAAACGGTGCATTTGCATGCTGAGCAGCATCAGTGTTTGGGCTTGGCGTGCAGTGGGTAATTTTCTGTCCTCTTTTTTTTTTTCCTCTGTGACAAAGGTCCGTGCTGCACTTGTATATAAGTGCAGAAACCACAGTGCCCTGCCCCCCTTGCCCCCACCGAACCTAGAATTAGCCCAGAGTTCACCACAGCCACATGTCACTTCTAGGGTTTTTTCTGCAGATATTGATTTGGATCAGTGAGGCTCTGTTGATACACACAGAAGCTATGGTAGCATTAACACAGGAAGTACACACCCACCCACCGACCCACACACACACATGCATCCACATACACAGACAGTCATTTATCATGGGATATTTACAGCCCCGTCTTTCTCCAGGAAGTCGACTCAATGCGCAGCTCATATTACAGTGACCTTTGCAGCAAGTTTATGATAGAGAACACCATTCTCAAGATGGAATACGCCGAGGTCAGGGTCTTCAGCCTCTGTGATAAGGTCAGCCATCTTTGTTTGTGTGTAGGGGGGTGTGTTTATGGTTTGTTCCCCATTGGTCCCCCGTTTCGTACAGTAAACTAAACCTTACTCTCCGTCAGAGCCTGTCAACCCTGTGCCACCTGGACCAGCTGCTATTGGTCACCCACCTCAACCTGTCATCCAATCAGCTGCTGAGGCTTCCTCCTCAGTTTGCTATGCTGCAGTGTCTCGAGGTACCTGCCGACCTCCTTAACGTGTCTCCGCGGATGTTTGGATGAGAACTCGGTCACTCTTGCAATTTCCATGGCCTCCCTCCATCTCTCTCAGGTCCTGCAAGCTGACAACAACATCATCGAAGACCTGGATGGACTACACCACCTACCCAGATTGGAAGAGGTGTCGCTGAGGAACAACCGTATCCTTTGACGCCCCCTACCCTCACCCGAAACTGGCTACAGTCTACTTTTAAGAGCCAGTCACACGGTTCTCTTTGCCCAACTGTGGACTGATTTGTTCTTTGTAAATTGGGCTTTTGAAGTTGAAATCTTCAAAAAGTTCCTGTTTAATATATCGTTGCTCTCTGATGAAAATGGTGTATGTACAAATTTTGGAATAATGCAACTTTTTTCTATAGATGGACTGCATCTGATCTCTCATGTCTGACATCTAATTGACCAATGAAAAGATGTTTCGTGTCATCTCTCTAGTAGGGTTGCTTGTATGGATTACTTCATTCTGCTATGGACAACTTATTTAAGAAATTATTATTTAACATTAATAGAGAACTAGTTAACTAACGTCATTGCTGATTGTGGCTATAAAGTGAGATTAGTTTAGACACTGGTGTATTTGTCTCTATGGTAACAATCCATGTTAGTCTATTTAACACATAATACTGTTCACTGACGGCTGTGGAAAGATAAGTTTGTATTTAAGGTGCTTCGGATGTCTTATTTTATTTCGGGTTAATTTTGTAAAGTCGTTTACAAAAAAGAAAATCTGCTTTTTTCACATTCCTGAAGTAATGTTTTTTTGGAGATGCGTGTTTCTCATTGGAGGGCGACAGTGTGCAATGCAGTAATATATTAGTAATGTTCTCTTAGTAAGACTCGCCGTACCTCATGCAGTGCGATGCTTTTTCTGAGTTACGGACAGCTTCCTTGACTCCAGCAGGTCTCTCTCGCCTTTCGGACCTGCGGCCACTGACTACATGTCCCAAGCTGACCCGCCTCGATCTCCGCGGCAACCCCATTGCTCAGGCCGCCAGCATCCGGTCTGAGCTGGCCGACATGTTGCCGTCAGCCACCGACCTTCTGCTCTGAGAGAGGACCCTGGCCTTCACACTCGCATGAGGGGGGGGGTGTTTTTAGATGTATATGTGCTGTGGCCTCGTGTGCTTGACCGCTGTGTAAAGGTGGGGGGTCCTCAGGCTTTGTGTATGATGATGTCACCGGACCTGCTTGTAATCCCAGTCCAGAGCTGCATGCTTCCTCCTCGCAGAAAGGGGGCGCATCGCTTCCGTGTCTGTGTATGTTTCCCTTCACTTTCATGTAATGTTCAACATATGAACCACTGCCCCACCTGCCCCCATCTTGTGCAAGGAGTCTGAGGGTATAGGGTATGGAGGAATCTGACGGAAGATACCGCTAAGATTACATTGTATCAATAAACCAAATGTTTTATTACATCTTTGCATCTCAGGTCATTGTTGGTGTTGTTTTTTACATGACTTTGCGCTGGCTGTAATTGTGGTGCCTGGCCAGCAGAGGGCAGCCAGGGGCTTGTCTTATCCCGGAAAGCCGTTTTTTTTTTTTTTTTTTTGCTTGTTTTGATGGATTGCAAGTATTGCAGGTTTAGATGTTTTGCAATATGTCGTAGCTCCACTCCTCTGCCACCTTTTCTCCTCCTGTTTGTCCTGTTTGTCTCATGCCATTGAGACTTTATTGGGCCTACCAGACAATTTGTGGAAGGTCACGCAGTGTGTGCACGATTCTAACCCTAGATTTTGTTCTCATTGACTGATTAAGCCTAAAGAACAACGACAAAATGGTATTCTGATGTATCACTTGATTGTGTGTAAAGTAAAGGGGGTGGGGTATAAAGTAAAGTATGTTGTTTTTTTCTTTCCTTCACTAAAATTGCCTGTAACAGCACGGTCTGGTTGCACATTGTCTAAGGAACGCCTCCCCCCATAGAAATGTCATCTCCAATCATACAAATACAGTACAGTAATCCCTCGCTACTTCGCGGTTCACTTATCGCGGATTTACGACTTCGCAGGTTTTTAAATCTACAGTAGTAGTAGTATTTCCTAGTTTAAGAACAACACAAGTTTAGTCACTACGTGCGTTATAGCACGGGCTGTGATTGTCAAATGGGGGGGAGACGACAAATCACAGCTTTCCCCTTTCTAATCGGGCCAGGAATGGAACGACGATATGGTTCGATCAGTCCAATTTTGCAACAAGATCGACGATGTCATGACCGCCTACAAGCTGCTCTTCAACCAGAAAAAGAAGCAGCGGCA
>JAODUD010000082.1:18115076-18132326 GCA_026784285.1 Stomatorhinus walkeri | reverse complement strand
GGGAGGGTTTAAAAACGTCCAAATACACGTTAAATAATTAAATAAATATGGCGTCCCTACTTCGCGGAAATTCAGTTGTCGGCCTTGGAACCTATCTCCCGCGATAAGTGAGGGATTACTGTATATTTAATTTCCGGATTAAACCTGCGTTTTTAACCCAGGTTAATATGAAAGAAGAACACTGCAGTTCAGTAAGTGGTATATCGAGATTAGTGAGAGCTTAGATATCACCCTGCGTTTCTTTGAAGATTTTTCTGGAAAGAAATACTCTTAAGAATTGTCAGGCTATGCCGGCAGTCCAGATTCTCGCCCATGCCCTGTCTCAGTGTGGTCTCACTGTGGTGCTTGCCGCCCTGCAGCCATGTTGGAGTAATACAGTGTTTCTAGGACCAGTCTTCAGGGACCTCCATACAGCCCGCTGTCTGGCTCCCTCCCAGCTCCCTACTGCTCTCCTGGAGCAAAAATGTGGGCTGTCTGGCAGGGAGTCTGACTCTGACTCCGATTTTCACTTACCCTTATTCTATCTGACTCAGGCAGGCAACAACAAAGTTTTTATTGGCTGAGCTAATGACCAGTGCATGCTGGGAAGAGAGCAGCAGTGCACTACTGCTCCTCAGTAATAGTTCACTCTCAGATGAGCTGGATCTGTTACACTTCCTCCTGTAGGGAAATGCCAATATCGGTCCACTCCTATGGTAAGGAAATCATAAATACACTTTCACGATAGACATGGCTGTCCGGCAGTTTCATAGATAATCCTAGCAGGATAATTGCTCCCAATTCTGAATTTTCAGGTTATTTCCCAGTACATGTAAGACCAAGTTAAGCTTTTTTGTTTCCAGGGGAACATACATATAATGCAAAACAAGACAAAGTGCAAAGACTGTACACACTGTGCAGACAAGTAACTGTGATGCATCAAAAGAAAAAGCATAGAAATGAAAGAAATGTTAATAAAAGTAGAATAATGAAACAACAACAGAAAAACAACAATAATAAAATAACATACAGTATATGTGCAATGAAAAACATATCATCAGACTTCTATTCTGGCAAAGACATACAACTTTCTGTTGTGTTATGGCTGGATGGGGGATGTCCCGTCAGTAGGAGGCGCTGTCATGCCTGATGACAGCCAATTGGAATGACACAGGGCCACTGAGATAAGGTGAATCGCAGCTTCTAGGTGAGGTGGAAAGCGATGGGTGGGTTTCAGACTCCAATGCACGGAATACCTTTTCCATGGGTCAATCAGATTTGGAGCCTGTGATGTTTTCTTCCAGGAGGTGATTGTGGAAGGAGAAGATCAGAGTGATTGTTAGTGACTGTAACTTGTTAGGCTGCGGAGAGCAGAGGAATGCCATTACTGCTGAGTGTAAACGCCACTTTCTTTGGTTGCTACGTAAAGGTCACATCCCAGCGATTTTGCCTTTGCCAGGTCCCACTGATGACATAGAAAGACGCAGTCACTCAATAACTTCAGAATGACATCACCTCTCAACGGTGCCTAATAGTTCACAATACAAAGGGAGAAATTTGTTTCCCAGTGTTTCTTCTGAACTGGGTGGTGACAACAGCGACTTTGCCCTTGCAAAATCTCAAGCAGCTACTTGGAGACTAATGAAAAAATAAATGTCCCATTTTGGGAGTAGAGTCTTTATATTCACCTTAATAAGCAATTGCTTGTTTAGAGCGCTGGGTATCTACAGCTATGGATAATCTATGTTTTAATTGAATAAGTAAATGATATTTAAAACGATAAAAGTGAAACATTGGCTCTGATCCTCAGCTTTTGTGGGCATTCCAGATGTTGTCTCACCACCTCTGTTATGGCTGAAGAACTACATGTTTGATCATGTTCAGAGTCAGAATCAAATTCGCTGTATTTGACAAAAAACTACAAGGAATATGTTTTCGTGGAAGCACAGGTATACAATTGATAAATAAATACACGATTATGCAGATACACAAAACTATAACTGAAATAAATACAGAGATAGAGATGGGGAATAATAAGATGTGATATAAATAAGCAGACATGGCTTTAGAGTCATAGAAAAACACGTCTTAAAAACAATAAAAGTAAAAAGGATCACGCTTGCTCCATTAATCCCATAGAGTAGCATTTCTATGGGTGGCAAACTGAATCACACGTTATGGGAGGGGAAGGTGGACTTTTTGAGCCCAATAATTCATGTGCTTGGGTGAGCGGTGGTGTGACTGAAGCAATCAAACAGCCATTTCACCATCAACCCAACAGAACACATAGGAAAACAAAGCAGGTATCTGGTTTTGGGAAACTTATAGTACCATGGGTATGGGGCAAGAGGAGGAAATGGGACTCAATCTTTGGGGATGACTGGAGATGACATGGGGAACCTAAGGAGTGATGTTTTATCTCTACCGCTGGGTCTCCGATCCCCCCCTTTATTTTAAGCTTTGCTCGCCCTGGACTCTATACCTCTTGCATATTACTACATGATACACCCTTCATATTTACTGCAACTTAATGCTCCTCGCTTAGATAAGACTTTGCTATTAAAGGGATCGACCATTAAATGGGCATCGAATCACACGCAGACACTCAGTAATATGAACAATAAAAATTAAGTGTTAGTTTGATGGTTTCGCAAGATCCAGTAATCACTGGTAACCAGGTGCTCCTGGTGTTTGGCAAATAACATGAGTATCTTTTGAAGGCCTGGTGCTGTTCGTCAGAAGGGTGGGATTTTGACCGCATGGAAACAGTAAGGAAGGAATGGTGTCTATAGGTGTGTCAGGGATGAGCGACGACACCTTAGATGCAGACAGGAACTGCCGAATTGTTGGATGAGAGGTGGCGGTTAATGATGCCACCAAACAAGCTAAAATGTTATGGATGTATGGGTGGGGAGCAGGCTGTATAGATACAGAGAAGCTCCAAGGGATAATTACACAGGCTTGTGTTGGGACAGGACTAGTGGGAACCCACACGTACCATTGAAGTATACACATATGTCACAACATAAATTGTCGTCACTCAGTGCAAAGTTGCTAAGCATTCAAGTTGAAAGAGTCGACGATTATAGTGATTAACCTTGTGAGTCACTGAAGAGGTATGTGCCAGTTATCCATGCTGAATTTCAGTATATAGCTCCTCACATACTCTGATTAATGGCGGATGGGGTACACGATGTGCCTTTCTGTGATTTGTGATTGTCAAGACTGCTAATCACCCGCATGGATGTGTGAGAAAGGGGGTCCAGTGGTTCCAGTGGTGTTTGCTTATTGTCGCTGAGGAGGGCTTTGGACCTGGGGGGCGAACGCACAGAAGCTGCAGGACTTAACAATAGTGAATGTCATCAGGGGGACAGGAGCGTGAGAACAGGCGGGCAGGAGGTCCCATTACAAATGGAGCTTTTACTGTGGTTTGAGAGTCAGACCCCCAGTGTGACACAGGTTAAGCTATAACTGAGCCGTCACTGACCCAATGTTAGCAGAAGGGGCAACTGTAGACCACGGTGAAATGCATGAAATAATTATATCTTTCAACCACAGGACAGTAGATCGACATGGAGGCCAAGCCACCGACCAATCAAAACAGGCACCCCCCCACCCACCCAAAATCACTCCCATAATGCACGATCACTTCCAAAGACATTTCAGACCGGAGATTGGAGTACTGTCAGAACAATCTGCATTAATATCAGAAATGATTGCGTTTTCTTTAAATGTAGACGGGTTATTCTGGATTTTGGGGGATTTCTCCATTTTGCTGATAACTCATCTCCACCATACATTTATGTAATCTTACACCAGGAGAGCAATCATATGTTTCATTAAGTAGTATTCACTGCCCATGTACCATTTAATATGCTAATAAATACATTACATTGGCTTAACAAGAATAACATTCATGTGGCTTCTGTCCTTTTTCTTGCCATTATTATGCTTCCCTTGATATCAGCAGGTACAGTACTGTCACTTGCTCAAGACCTCCTGAGCCCTGGGTTTGAATTTGTCCCCTTTATTTCCTTTACCTGGTTCCCTTTTACTGTCTGCTGTCTTTTATTGTCTGTATTTGAGTTTAGCTTTTGGTATCTCCGCCTGAATTCTACTAAGAATTATCCCTGTATCCAATGCGAAGTTTGAAATGTAAACACATGGTAACGCGGACTCCCTTTCGCAATAGCTACTTGTGAAAGTCATAGTTGACAATAAGGAATGGGGTGTAGCTATTTATAATTACAATTGAATCAATCCTGTCAGGGAGTTTAACATTTTTTTAGATGCAAAGACACAGTGTGTGTGTGTGTGTGTGTGTGTGAGAGAGAGAGAGAGAGAGAGAGAGAGAGAGGGAAAGGAGAAGACAGACTTTCTGATCTATCACTGTGACTTCTCCTCCGTGTCACTAACCAGGAGCACGCCACAGAGAAACCGAAAGACACCACAAAGTAAGACCTCCGGTTATCATGTGTGATGCAATTTGTGACGAGTCACTGCATCTGAAATAATAAATGGATCAGAGTTGCATTTTATTTTTAATCACTCACAGTGAATTGTTACTAATGTATTAGTCATGTAGCATCAGTCGCTCTACTGCTTCTTTTGGCCATTTTCAGGTTTCGTTTCATTTGACGTTGTCACTCGTTCTAGTAAAAACACTATTATTCTGCAGATTCCCAGCCCAAGTAAGTAATGGTGTATTTTTTGGATGCTGAACTCAGGTAACAGACAAGTATAGAACTGAATTACCTTTCGGCTCAAAAGTAGAGAAAAGCTGTGTTTGTTCTAAGAGAGGCCATGGTCTTTACGGTTGAGATAATCAGTTATTTTATATTTCAGCTGAGATCAGCCCTCTTTGGATTGTTTGACACAATTCAGTCATGCAGGACTTCAGCAGCAATGCCAGTGAGGCTCAGTTTGAGCCCTGTGGTCGGGGTTGGCTCGAGCTGGAGACGGAACGTGCCTAGGTAGTCTAGGGTCATAGCATTACCTGTGTTGTGGAGGAAGTGAAATTAAGCATAAATATTTGTGGTAGGGGTACCTCCCAAGGAAAGCTTTGCCTGGGTCTCCTGCCTGTAGAGCCTGGTAGAGCCAACCCTGCCTGTACAGACTGGTAGAGCCAGCCCTGCCTGTAGAGCCTGGTAGAGCCAGCCCTGCCTGTAGATTCGAAGTTCAGCATACTAAACTGCTACTGTAGCAGACTGTTATTCTATGGGTATGGCCATCCAACTGTACCAGGCAAAGTCCCAAAAGTCATCTTCGCCCAGTTATTATTCATGTGAAATTTCCTATCCAGTGAAACATAGAGGGTCATAGTGTGAAAATGCACAGCAAGACGAGTGGTCAACGGCATAGGAGAGAGTATGATTTTTTTGGGGGGGACATGACCTTAGCTGGTCCCCTCTCTTGTTTTGTGTATCCTCTATGCTGCAGTACTCCCTGTTGCACTTGTGCAATGGCCAGTACTGTCTAGGACCACTGCAAACTGGTTTTGGGCCTCTCACATTCCAGCCAGGACACACCTCTCTTATTCTTGGCTTACCAGCAGGTAGCAAGTGTCATCCATGTCATCCAGATCACGATGTGTTCATCAGATGACCAGACATCGCAAAAATAAAGAAAACACTCAATATTCCTGTTAGAATCTGGGTGCATTGCAGGAGGGAAAACAGCAGAGTTGCAGAAACGCTATGGCAACTTCTCTAGCCATTACCAACTTTTGTGTCTTTGTGTACCAGTTCTCCTTGATCAAGCCCTTACTTTCATCGATCTTCATTACCTCTGCTCATTAGCCTGTGCCAATTTTACCGTTACTCCCTTATTAACTCCCTTAATCTTTTTACTTTCATTCTTTCTTATGCCAGTTTGATCTCGTTCTATTCTCTCGCTTTTTCCACAGTGACAGGGGGGGCTTGTGTTGTTTTTTTTTTTTTTAAACGTGAGCACTTTGTTGTGTAGAAACAATCGCAGTCAAAGTCAAAGATATTTTATTGTCAGTTCGCATTATATGTGTAAGACATAAATGAGAACCGAAATGCTGTTAAGGTTTTGGCAGGCAATTGGTTGGGGGGGGATTAAGATATGTTAGATAGGAGAGAAACAGATTGAATGGCAGAAAAGAAGAGAAGAGAAAAAAATGCATCTTAAGGTTAGGAGAACTTTTTTATTGCTAGTCTTAGGCAAAGAACCTTGGTAAACATTCATCTTTGTGTCATTTTTATTCTGTTTTATTTGTAATAGAGGTAAAATTGTAATTGCAATTTAGCTGTAATATCTAATGGAATTAACTGACTAAACACACAAGGAATCATTTCCCGTAGCTCATATGCTCTTTCAGGAGTGTTTTATCCACTGTTTTATTTTTCACAGATCTTGCCAGATTTTGCCTCAAATGTGTGAGGTCTCTTGCACGTACAGAATCTCAGATTCTCCTGTCTAATATTTTGGAAAGATTCTATTTCCGTGTTCCTCAAACATGTTCAGGTCTACAGGTAGCTCTCGCTGTCAGTCTGTCTGTCAGCTGGTTTAGGTTTGAATCAAATATAGCATTTTTTTGGTTGATACCTAATAGCTCCATATTGGAGTGAGAATCTCCTGAGCATGGGCAGGTGGTTGTTTGCTAACAGGTTCTTTTCTGAGACTAAAGACGCCATCTTGGTTTAGGTCCCATTGTTCCATTGCCTCTCAGCAGGTAGTGATGGGATAAGAACCAACATAGCACCTGTACCCCAGTTATTAATGTCCACATCTCTCCCCCCACACTGAGAGATGTCACAGTTTTCCTTTGGCTGGCATTCTCAGAACTTTGTCTGCAGGTGATGTAGCAGAACTGTTTTAACAGCTGAGATCACAGTGCTCTTTTTTCTGGTTTATATAGTCTTGATTCTTTTGCTTCTCTGAAGGTTTCAGGCAGCGTTTGACTTGAGGAAGACATGGATACTCCCATACAGGGTTGCTACTAGATATTTCAGGCCCCATGAAAGAATATCATACTGGGCTGCCAAATCAGACCAATCCAATTGAAAAAAAAATTATATGGTCCCTTTTACTCAGGGACCCTTGTAATCATCTTTTTCCCCCTTTATGTCCTCCATGGTCCCAGGACCACCCAAGGGAGGTTGGGGATCCTCTCTCCACACATGAGGGCTCAAGGACAGGCCACCCCACTTTACAAAATGTTACCCCCACCCCCCTGGATGACAACCTTTCTATTGCCACAACCATCCAGCAAGGAATACCCCCCAAGACCTTTGACACAATTAAAATTTGTTCCTGGTTTGTCACCAAACCTACAGGTGACTTTCTGTCTGCTATTGTCTTATCTGCACTCCTCTTCCTCCAAGATGCCACGGAGTCGATCAGCTGTGGGCCGGTTCCCCACCGTCACCCTGGGCCTGGTTGAAGATGCAGAGCCAGATGAGGAGGAGCTGCTCGGGAATCAGGAGGATGAGTGTAGCTGCCGAGCCTGGCTCCGGAAATTGTGCTGCTACTGCTACAGAAAGGATAAGCCCAGCACGGGGACCGGCGGCACGGGGACCGGCGGCACGGGGACCGGCAGCACAAGTACCGGCGGCACGGGGACCGGCGACACGGGGTCCAGCAGCACAAGGACCGGCGGCACAGGGACCGGTGGCGCGGGGACCAGCAGCATAAGGACCGCCGGCACGGGTACCGGCGGCACGGAGACCGGCGACACGGAGACCGGCGGCACGGAGACCGGCGACACGGAGACCGGCGACACGGAGACCGGCGACACGGAGACCGGCGGCACGGGGACTGGCGGCACGGGGTCCAGCGGCATGGGGAACACCGTCACTGATATCAGGGACACGCTGGGGCAGCCTGAGGCAGGGGCTGCAGGCACGATGCATGATAATCCCTCAGCATCACGTGAGGATCCAACAAGAAGTTAATCCGTACTTTTGATCTGTGTTGGTTTGTGTTTAGCGGACAGACATGTAGAGGGAGACTTTCATTCCGCTGTTGAGCTGACTATTTACTGTGCATGTGACAGATAAACCCTCGAATCTTGAATGAGAAATCATGCCAGCCCATCCCCCCATCCAAATGCTCATATTTTGAAAGAATAG
This sequence comes from Stomatorhinus walkeri, assembly GCA_026784285.1. Lineage (NCBI taxonomy): Eukaryota > Metazoa > Chordata > Actinopteri > Osteoglossiformes > Mormyridae > Stomatorhinus > Stomatorhinus walkeri. The sequence continues at coordinate 18,124,251 of JAODUD010000082.1, read as the reverse complement.
CACGTGTATTCTTATTGAATGTAGATGAGTTCCATCCATCAGTGAACAGACAGCTAAATAGCCCTCCATTCACTGCAAACTGATGAATACACGAATAAGCAATACTGTAATCGTTCAGACACCTAGACAATTTGTTTGATGCTTCTCGGACAGCAAGATGTACTGAGGATGAACCCCTGCCCAGGGTGTCAAAATTTACCAAGGGGGACCTATTGGAAGGGTTGTCGGATAGAAATTTATTTATGGATATGAGCCAGTATTCTATTATCCAATATAAGAAATACATTTTCCAGCAAAATTCATTCAAAAATCATTCAAATTTTGAATGAAATGGACAGGGACTAATTGATCCGCAAAGCAGAAACGGTCATTTTGAGATCAACACTATTATATAACAATGCAAGGGTTGAACACTACTCAACTGATTACTAGGAATCTGCTGTGGTCGTCCTTAGAAACGTCATTGAACTAACTTCTTGAGACCTTTCACTGTCCTTCTCACAGAACAAACTTTGACTGTGAAATCAGTGGACCTGATGAAAAGCAGGACCGGCCAGAACCGGAAGGAGCACTACACCAACTGTTACCATGGCAACAATCTCATCATCCGGCGTGGGCAGATCTTCCAAATGTGGATCAAGTTCTCACGCCCTTTCAACACTAGTACAGACCATCTTCATCTGGAGCTAAAATTAGGTCAGTAAGTCATCAGAAGTCATCATTCTTCCAGTCTTCGAAACCCATAGCATAAAATAAATAGTTCAAGTAACAGATTTAACTGTCACGTGAATGTATGATGGCAAGACTTGTGTCTGTGTCATAAGAATGAGCAGTAGTTGATTTTAGTAATTGATACATAAAATGTATGGATAGATGAATGGACATATGTTCAATAACCTTTCATTCTGCTTATCTAGCATTTAGCATGTTTCTTAGAGGATTTGATCTTTCTGTTGTGAATGCAAATGCATACATTCAATTGTAAACAGGGTAAGTGCATAGATGTACATAGATGTGTGTGATTAAGTTTTGAACAGCTGGACATTTGAGGAGCAAAATGTCTGTAACTCACTCAGTCCATTATTTGGTGTTTTTGAGATTAGATGGCTAGTGACTTATAGTCAGGCTCCCATGTCATATATTACAGGATCTTGAACCAGAACTCACCCAATCTCACTTTCTCTTCATTCTTCACCACTCCATTTTCTTCTTTCATCCAATCCTTTCCTATGACCAATCGGTAGAAGTAGTATTGACACTGACTTACAGGTATATTCTTGGATACACTTGTGTTGTAGGATACCTGCCGCAGGTGTCCAAAAATACACACATCATCATTCCCCTGGTGAAAGAGCTACAGGACAACCAGTGGGAGGCCAAAATCGTGGAACAGAAAGGCCAGAAGATCAGGCTGTCTGTCAACTCACCCCCTACTGCTCTGATTGGCCAATACCAACTCACTGTGGTGACACAGAGTTCAGAGGGCATGGCCCATTCAACATACGACCCCAGCAATGACATCTATATACTTTTCAACCCCTGGTGTGAAGGTAAACGACACATATTAAATACAAAATTTGCTAGCTTGAATGTCTGTCAGAAGAACGTTAATTAGAATGTTTATGACAGCGTTCCTCAACAAATTTAGGCGTTGGCTCAGCTTTCAGATTAGCAGATTGTGGCTAAAATCAGTTCTCAGAGGTTTATAGGCTTCCTTTATGTAGCCTAGATTTCATGAATCGATTAAAGCAATCTTAGTTGATAGCAAACTATAAGCACTAATCAAAATGTCAATTTGTCAATAAGTGGAAAATCAAAAGACGTGAAATGATATTCATCAACGGAAATAACATAATTGCAAAAATCTGCAGTAGCCAGATTCCTTCATGGCTTTGGCGTCTTTGTGCAATGTTTAGTGGAAGGATCGCTGTGAAGTGACCCATTTGCTTTTAATGAGATGCAACAGGTTGGACTTGATCCCCCACTGATAACTATATTAAGCCCACTTGGAGAATGCTATAAATTTGCCGCTTTAAAATGGCTCCTTTTCTTTAACCCTGAGTCCTATGTGTGCTCTTACTGTCTCAGGTGACACAGTTTACATGGAAGATGAAAATGAGAAGAAGGAATATGTCTTGAACGATGTCGGCAGACTATACTTTGGTACTGAGTACCAGATAAACTCTCAAACATGGAACTTTGGCCAGGTACATGATGCCACTTTGAAAATGTTTATCTCAGGGTTACAGGGCAAAATATCTGAAAACAAACACTAACTGAGCTTTAACCAATCAATTCATTTAGTTCGATGAGGGAATTCTACAAGCCTGTCTGTTTCTGCTGGACAAGAGTAAGATGCCCATTTCTGGTCGTGGAGATGCTGTCAACGTGGTACGAGTTGTATCTGCCATGGTGAGTTTGTAATCCCATGCATTACCGCTGTCCTTAATAATGATTTTTCTGCTGGCATCTGTATCCTTGCTTTCCTTACTTATCACGTCTTTAGTAATAAGTTACTTGATAAGGTGAAGTGAAACGAGTGAGGCTGGTTGCTGTCAATCATAACCATGTCTTCCCTTCCAGGTCAACTCGATTGATGATGACGGTGTCATGGAAGGGAACTGGTCTGGCAACTATAAAGGCGGGACTGCGCCTACAGCCTGGACCGGGAGTGTGGAAATCCTGAAGAAGTATTTCGCCGAGAACGGGAAGCCCGTCCAATTCGGCCAGTGCTGGGTCTTCTCCGGAATCACCACGACAGGCAAGGATGCAGTTTCTGTTCACGAGTTTGAGCTTTGAGCTGTGCTAATGCATCTGTAGGCATCTGTATATTGTCTGACCGCATCCATTATGTGCAGTAAAACAAACAAACGTGCTTTATTTGCCATTTGTACATGTACAGGTACATTGGAACGCTTCTTTTCACCTACCTCATCTTGCTCTGTATAGCTTGGGGGTCACAGCACAGGGTTAGCTAATGCGCAGTGTCCCTGGAGCTGGAGGTTAAGGGCCTTGCTCTAAGGCCCACGGACATGGGACTGTTCTGCCGAGCCGCTCACCGCCTTCAGTAGGGCCAATATAGGGCCAAATGTCTGTACACATCCAAATGAATTCGAGGAATTGCCGAGTACAGCCAAACTCATTGTTGACACGTGTACAATTAAGAAGACAGCCACACAATTTCATGCAACACACTTTAGCAACAGAATGGGTGGTTGTACAGAACCGGTTAGTGATACTCTACTTGGCACCATCATAGGACACCATCTTTCCAGCCAGTCAGTTCACCACCTTTCTACCCTACTACAGCTGCCCTGGTCAACCACAAGTAAAGGGAGTGTCAAGGTCAAAATGACTGGGAGCAAGTTATTCTGAGATGGTCCGCCACACAAGCTCACAGATAGGGACCCGATCGATCACCCAACATCAATGCTTAACTTGAATGGCAGTAACTCCCAGCCAGCAATGTTACAATATTTAACAAGCTTTCCGAGAAGAGTGTTAATAGAGTCTAATAGACTGGAACAAACTGGTGTCCACATACTTTTGGCCATAAGGCATGTCATTTATAGGTGACTGCAAGAGCATAACCTTCCACCATCCTGTCTCAGTGCTAAGGTGTCTGGGCGTCCCCACCCGCAGCGTGACCAACTTCAACTCCGCCCATGACACAGATGTCTCTTTGACGATAGACGTCTATTTAGATGAAAACCTGAAGCCCATCGAGGAACTCAACACCGACTCAGTGTGGTGAGAGCACTCAGCCCTGTGACATCACATAGTTCTGATTTTAGAAGCTTTCAGAGTGATAATGTTATAATTTTCTTCCGGCGTTTACATACTGCATGGAAATGCTAGAACAAGGGCAACAGATTGAGCAGCAGTAGTTCTAGCCTATAGTTTAACAGGTCATCAGGATTGTTTTCCTCATTCCGAACAATTTAGTAAAGCTATACCAGATGATCAAAGTGAGGAAATACATTATGTATATTTAAGAAATAATTATGAAACTGCCACATCTAGGTCTGATTTAAATTGGCAAACTATCACGCAATAGATGCTATACGTATATGCTCCCTATCTCCCGTATCTCTCTTTTCATTCATCATCAGGAACTTTCATGTGTGGAATGATTGCTGGATGGCACGGCCCGACCTGCCCCAGGGGATGGGGGGCTGGCAAGCTGTGGATGCCACCCCTCAGGAGACCAGCCAGGGTACCTACTGTTGTGGTCCTGCCGCGATCACTGCCGTCCGCTTGGGTGAGGTCTACATCAAGTACGACACACCTTTTGTCTTTGCCGAGGTATGTTTGACCGCCCTTCATCCCAGGTGCGGTAGCCTCAACTCAAATCTGTCTGCGGATCAGCTGCTAAGACCACTCTTCTGGGATGCAGGTCAACAGTGACAAGGTCTACTGGCAGAGGAGCGCCGACGGCACCTTCAAGCCGGTCCACATTGAGGAGAATGCAATTGGAAGCTGCATCCTCACGAAGGCCGTGGGCTCTGATGAGTCCAACGATATCACGCTCCTCTACAAATTCCCACGAGGTAGATGGGAGCTCAAGTGAGAACAGAGATTAGAGAATGACGCAGCATTCCTGGTGTTGTACAAACTTAGCCTATCCGTCTCAGCCTATCGTTTCAATCCTCAACATCTAGTGTCGTAAGTGGGAGGAGCCTTGGCATATAGTAGAGATGTAGGATGGGCTTATGATGATCAAGGGGAGGGCTCCACCATGCTGATCTCCTTAATGCCCATTTCCTCCACACCTGTCCCCCTGCTCTCACTCCTCAGGCTCAGACGAACAGCGCATCGCTGTCGAGACCGCCTGCCACTACGGCTCCAAGCCACAGGTGTATTCCGCCCCCCTCGCCAAAGACGTGACCCTGGAGGTCAAGGTGAATGGAGAAGGCCCACATATGGGCTCCGATGCTCAGCTGACCATCGTGCTGGGCAACAAGAGTGCCGAACCGAGAAGTACCACCCTCAATATCCAGGCAATGGTCATGTACTACACCGGGGTGATTAAGGGCACAGTGAAGGAGGACAGGATACCTGTACAGCTGAAGGCCAATGAAGGCGAGGATCTGCAACATGAAGCCCTAAACTGCCCAGATGCTCGGTGGCAGGGTTTCAACTTCTCGATCATTAAATAGCTACCAAATTATGTCCACATCTTATTGGAATTACCATGTTTAATTAAAAATGCTCCTCTGTTTGGCCTCTCAGAGAAAACCCTGAATTGGGTACTGAAGTACCAGGACTACCAGGGCCAGCTGGTGGACCACACTGCATTGATGCTGATGCTCTCAGGACGGGTTGTTGAGACCAAACAAATTTTGGCAACACAGTACAACTTCAGGCTCCAGACACCAGACCTCAGCATAATAGTGAGCTGCAGCTCCTCTCGCATCTCTGAAGCTTCGTTTTTTGGCCACTATCTATTGTAGTCGTGTTAAATGTAATCACTTTCACTAAACGCTCACATTTTGGCCTCCCAGCCTGTAGGTGATGCTGTGGTGGGCAAAGAGATGGCCGCTAAGATAGTCTTCACCAACCCGCTACAACAGGCACTGAAAAATGTGACCGTACATGTGGAGGGCCTGGGACTCATGAGTATGCGGCAAAGAGCTATAGGGTAAGGCAGCCTCTCCTATTCTTCTGCAACCACTCCTGTCCTGAGTGCTGCGATAATGCCCAGCACCAATACTGCCCCCGTCAGTCTATGGTGTAAATAATCATTAATCCTATCTATCTCACCTTTACTTCAGCAAAACACTCCACTGGATCATCTTAAAGGGTACAGTAAATTTATAGCGGGGTAATCAGTTTTGAGAATCTCTATTTAATCGAAAAGTCCAGCTGGAGCAGGACATAGGCTCAGCTTGAGAATATCACACCCCAGATCAGCTTGGCGGCAAAATTTGTTGTCCCAGCCCTGTAAAAAGTGTGCTTGCTCTCTCTGCAGTGACATAGGCGGCCATGCCACACTCACCCTGACGGAGCGCTTCGTGCCCGGAGAGCACGGACCCAAGAAACTGCTGGCTTCTCTTCACTGCAAACAGCTCACTCAGGTCCACGGGGAGGCAGATATCGACGTGAAGGAGCCCCCTGCTGGCACGACACAGTAAAATCAAGTTCGGTATGAGTTTTGGATATCTAGTTTGGGTTGGTTGTTTTTATGCTTACTCACCGACAGAGACTATAATGATATATGATTGTTTTTGTTATGTATATATCCAGTCTGTCTAGGACAGTGCACTACATAAATGTTTAGTCTTTAAATATTTATATTGCATTTTTAGGTAACTTTAGTCAAAACTCAAACGCAACCTCACTTTTTAGCTATTTGACTGAATCAATTATTTGGACAGGATCCTACTGAACCTGGAGCTCCTGGTGTCCATTGATAGATATGAAAAATACCCAAAGTGTTTCCCCATGTCTGGTCATGCCTAGCAAGGGTGGGGTTAGCTCTGGGTAGGGTTAGAAGGGACATGTCAACAACTTGCTGGCAAAACTTGACTGATGATGATGACTTGGGTACATGAAATAAATCATGACCTAAGTACATGATCACAGACCCACCTGTTGGTATGTGATGCATTTATGAGCTGTGTGTGCCTTTCAGTCAAGGTTTACATGCCACACCAGGTCTAGCCAGTTAGATATTTCATATATCCAAACCACCATACACGTTCCTCAATTTGTTTTACATGTTGAATTTACATATGCTATTTCAGGTCAATAGCTTTGGATCAATAATACCATGTGACCTCTGTCTACAGGCTCTGCTATCTTCTAGCATGAGACATGCCACATAGTAAGAGAAAGCCCGTAATGCACAGCATGCTTTCCGGACCATGATTCCCGAAAGCAGCCAGCTGTAATAGAAGGGAGCTTCTGGTCAGTAACTACAATGGAGGAATTCTGTTTGATTTACACGTGTAGTTTTATTTAATTAAGTAACGTCATGGTTTATTTAATTAAGTAGTGCCAGGTTATGCCCACCATGACTCGCGAGTGCATATATATAACCCCGTGTATGTCATTATGAATTGTTATTGTATTGTAGTTGTTGTACTTACTACATTGTAGTAGTTATGGTTAAGACTTGTTTCCCAATTGTGGCATGTATGTTTACCCATGTCTTGTGTGCACTCTGTCTGATCCTCACTCCACCAGTTGCTTGATTGGGTATTTATCTTGTGGTAATTAATCTCCCACCATGTTTTTATGTTCGTACTTACAATTTGCGTCTGACCACCTTGTGTTTCCACTGTTGTATTTGGGTTCGGTGCTCGTTGGGTGCCTGCTGTAGTCCTGTTAACGACAGTAATAAAGAATGTTCTTCCTGGCAAAAAAAAAATCTCCTCGTCCTTCATTGCTCCCACGATGCCTCAGCCTGCCCGGCACTACAATCCGATAATCAACGTGTACTCCAGCAACCATACACGGTCACAGGCCTGGGAAGACATGTGTGCTCCAGCAACCATACACGGTCACAGGCCTGGGAAGACATGTGTGCTCCAGCAACCATACACGGTCACAGGCCTGGGAAGACATATTGATGTGCTAAAGGTTGTAACAATTGATAAACTTTACTGAAGTTCTTTTGCAGCACTGCAGTGGCCATGCTGCCCTGCAGTATTCTCACACTGCATTATCACCAACATCCAGAGGGGCTTCTGAAGCACTATCAGCACCCCTACTTCCAGGGCTATTGTACACAGTGAGAAGAGGACAGACTTGTAACGGGGAGTCAGGTGACCAAGCCCGGAGTACCCATTGCTTTCCCTCATTCCCCATGTAGCCAATGAAGTAATATGTACCATTTCATTTCAGCCACGTGAGCCCATCCCACATTCCATAGCAAGTCTAAGCACTTCCTATTCATCTGGCTGTTCCATTCAACGCCTGCCAAAATCTCATATGCTCACAAGGGAGCGCCATTTCCTCAGACAAAAACCTTCTTCCCTGCTCAGGGATATACGTGCGGCATTACGCGAGACACATTGTGTGTTCAACAGGATTCTGCATCTACATAGAGTACAATGGAAAGTAACGTGGTATTCATTCGGTTAATTCAGTAGAGATTGCTCTGACACTTGCAGATACTATAAAAATATTATATATAGGTATATAAGAAATATATATCTATTTTCTTTTTATTGTCATAACAAGAGAATAATTGACAGGCGCGACTAGTTTCCTGAAAAGAACAGGGTGACGAAAGGGGTGTATCGTATCAGACATCACAAAAACAAATGGGGAAAAATTTCTAGAAATGCCCCTATCGGTCTTTATCAAGGGGTAAGGAAATGTGTTCGGTAAGATGAGTAAAAATGGATGCAACCATAATCAACGAGCACATACTGATTAAATAAAAAACACCCACATTATAAAGTATGGTCGGACTTCTAAAATCTGGGCTAATCCATTAATCCATACTGCCCTCTACTGGATGAAAGTGCTACAGGCTGTAATTTTTTTAATCTTGCAGTTATACATTAAACGGACTTCATTAAACAAGTGAGAATCAGAGAAAGAAAACACACAAAATGAAAAAAAAAGAAAATCAATCACTCAAACAAAGATTAAAGGCACCCGACACATGATTAATTTAATTTTAAATGAGGATTTGAAATGGCGCCCATAATACAGAGATTATAGTCAAAAACACATGAGAGGTTTCCAGCAGAGGATCCAGCAAGCAGGCAGGGGTCCAGGCACTTTAATGAAATCCATCTCTGCTGCACCATCACCAGCAGGCCTCTTCCACCCCCCCATAGACATGGGAACTCCCCCCATCCCATCTCTTCAAGGCTTCTCTTCAGTCCACTATGTCGCAGATGTTCCTCACCACTCTGTTGAACTCGTCTGGCTGGTCGGCGTAGACGTGGTGAGATGCTCCTTCTATCACCTGAGAGGGATATCAATCAGCATGGGTTCATGGTCTCCCACACGTGTGCCTCACACAAACAGCCCTGAGCACTTCCAGTCAAGACCTGGATGCCTCAGTGCTAGGGATGTGCAGACGATGTATTTGTAACTGTATTTGCTTAGACACTGTATTGCTATCTGTATTTGCTGAAACACTGTATTTGCATCTGTATTTGCTGAGACACTGTATTGGTATCTGTATTTGCTGAAACACTGTATTTGCATCTGT
>JAODUD010000082.1:17993685-18004038 GCA_026784285.1 Stomatorhinus walkeri | reverse complement strand
TGGATTTGGCTTTCCCCCCCCCCCCTCTTGAAACTGGTGACTCACACTTACCAACACGGATCTCTGTACACTTTAGCAGAAGTAAAATGCAGGCAGGAGGCTGCACAGCCCAACAGAGGGGCTTATGCAGGCTTTGCTGAAGGCAGTGCAGCTTAAGATAGTTTTGTGGTAATAAAACAGGCTGTTTTTAAGCTGTGTGTATGTCTCATTTTGTCACCTCTCTGCCACAGTCATGTGTCTCCACAGTCAAAGATAAACATCTCAAAGCCTTTGTTTTCTGAGGTCGTACATCTCATTTACATGCTGTGCATTTTCTCCCGCAGGTGCCCTGACAGCAGTGGATTGTCATCCAGCGACATACAAACCAAACATCAGGGGTGACATATAAACTCTTTCAGGAGCATTTTTATAATGACACCCCACTAACTTCCTAATGAAGAGGCCTTTATAAAGTGCCTACATCTGAATTTACAGCTTCATCATAACCAGCTAATTAGTTACAGTGAATTAAATCTAGATGATTTGGGATTCTGCAGGAATGTGACGTCTGAACTAAAATGTCGCCAAGTGTGGTAAAACCAGAAACTTCCTTTTGGGGACATTTTTCCAGGTCTGTTTAACCTTGACGTACAGAAATAAACAGCATTTTTCCATCTTTCCATACAAAATTAAGAAACACGGTCAAAGAAAAAACGTGAAACTCCACTCTCCTGAAAGCCACTCTTCCTCTCCCCCTTTAGTCCGCAGTTGCACGTATCCCTCTTAAAGTGACAGACATCCTTTTAAGCTCAAAATCAAGTGCAATTAATTATGTGCAGTTAGGAGCCATTTACCTCCTACATCACCAGCCCCTAATTGTTCTGAACGTTGAACTTGAGAACAATTATCACAACTACAAACTCACCAATGTTTTCTAGCATGAATTTATACTGTAATACTGACACCGCAAAGTGAAAACTAATTAAGTGCATTAGCGTCCAATATTTTAATTTCAGTCCAGTGTCAGCTTGGTAGATTCCTCTTCGGAAGTAAAATAAAATGATATAGTGTGAGATATAGAGAGAGATAGAAAAAGAGCCAGAGGTTATTAGCACATAGCTCATTGTTGGGGCTCAGTCTTTACCACCTGTCCTTTCTGATTCCATCAGTAATCAAATCTTTGTGATTGATCTATCCAATGTGTTGGTCTTTGTTTTAATCCAAACACTTTGAACAAGACCCTTCTTGTCTGCTATTATCTCAGTGACTTTCCCCATAATCCATGAACTTCTACATAGTTTCTCGATGCCCATCATTGACGCACTTGGATTTGAGGTAAAACTTTGCTGGTCCATTTCTTCCAGAAGAGGTCTGATATGTATTGTACTTCAGCTAGTATTCCCTCCATCTGTTTTGAGTTTAGGTCTTCCTTGTTGAACTACCCAGGCAGTAATGATGGCTTCACTTTCAGTGTTAAAAGATGGTTAGGGGTTAATGCCTTTCCTTGTCAACTTTCCTTGTCCAGAACTTGTTACGGACTCTTACGGTGGAATTAAAAACCTTATCAACCTCTCCCAAACACTGGCATGATGAGAGGCTGTGGGAGGGTTAAATTTCCACTTGATCCCTAACTGGTGAAACAAATTCTGAAATTTGGAGGTATTCTAGTCAGCAACAGATGCCTTCAACTTGCGATTGGTTCCAACGAAGCTACGAAGTGTTTAAACATGAATCTGTGTCCAGTGATGAGGCGAGCTCAATGTGAATGGCTGTGGATGTAAGGATGGCTAAACACATGAATATGACACCATATCTCTTTATGTGGATAATTCTACATTTCACATCAAAAGGTCCAAAACAATCCACTCCGACTCTTGTGAAGGGTGGGTCAACAGATGTTACTCAGTCTGATGGAAGGTTACACATTAGTTATTTCCCAGCTACCCCGTGTAAACAATGGCAGGTCACACGATTAGATAGGACCTTTCAAATGGCTGTGACGGCACCAGGGATCCAAAATCTCTCTCTCAGTTCTGACAGCAGGTGGTTACGAACTCCATGTGCTATTTTCACATGAATCTGACGAAGAACTAAACTGACAATGGAAAAGTCCTTACCCAGGGTTTAGATTTCTCTGGCATAGGTGCCCGACTTAACCTTCCACCAACTCACAACAGACTGTCGTGTAGAATACAGGATTCAGTTTATATGAGTGGCTGCTGTGCTTCACATTCTGTCCGTTATGTAGGTCTGGAATCTCCTCAGAAAAAATTTTTCCATCAGACAGAATTTAATTATGTGGCACTACTACATCAAGGCCTTCCACTGATATGCCTCTGTGTTTGTGGCTTCCTTTAAATCCTTCCATCCTAAGCTGAACAAGTAGGTCTTTGTCCTGGGTATCACCCATGTCCGTTGTGCACGACTCCCTATGTCTTCGCCTCAGTGCTAGAAGAAAAACTTTAAGCTACAAGAACCAAACCACAATCGGCTTCATCTTTGTCTATGAAGAAATAGCCAGTCAACCTCTGGAATTGAGTTATGCTTTCTTCCACCTTTATGGAATTGACTCTGACTGATTTCAGGATCATCTACAAGGATTTTGGAAATGTTTGCTGTGACATTTCCCCAGCATTAACTTGTACAGTAAAGGAAATCCGGACCAGATATCCAAATTCTGTTTTTCTGGAAATCTTCTACCTTTTGCCTTCTTGAGGCACAGTCTGCTGGATGCTTATCAGTGCTGACGTATCTCCACTGCTCCACATCAGACACGTTCAAAATAGCTGAGACCCTGTTCGTCACAAATGTATGGAAACGTGTATTCTCGTTCTGAAGATACTGGAGTACTGTTGTACTGTCCGTGCAAAACACTGACTGCGAGATCTAATTGCAGCTCTATTCTCAACACACTGTCCAAATTTGCCGATACTGTTGCAGCAATTAGCTCCATACGTGGAATGGTAGGTTGCCTAAGAGGTGCCACTCTGGATTCTCCAATGATATATGCATAATGTGTCTTGCCAGTCAAGTTCTTCAGCAGAAGGTAACTGACTGCTCCATATGCATCTTCACTCGTGTCAGCAAAGTGGTGCAATGGTGCAAATGCACAATTACACACCAAGACATCTTGCAACTGAAGGGTCCTCTAAAGCAGGACAACTAGCTGGCTAGTCAGCCCACTGCTACTTGACATTCTCCAGTAGGTCGTCATACCATCCAATTTTCAATCTGCATAAAACTTGCAGCATCTTTTTTTGCAGGCAAAACCACAAAAAAGTGCCCATTGGGTCATAAATTGAGCAAACAACTGAAAGAAGTTCTCTCTGTGTAAAAGGCCTATCTCTGATAGTAATTTTAAACTGAAATGTGTCTGACTGAATATACCAATTGAGACCCAGAGCTCTTTCTAGGGGAAGTTCGTCCTGATCTAAATTCAAGGTTTTCACCTGTCCTACCAGTTCAGACTTTGGGATTGAGTGAAGCACTTTTTGACTACCACTTACCCATTTGTTGAGGCGGAAGCCTCTGCTTGCACAGATTTCAATTAGGCCGTGACACATTGATACTGCTGCTTCGTCTGTAGCAACATATTTTAAGCAGTCATCCCCATAAAAATTCTGTAGTACAGTCTGCACAACTTCCTCTTTGAGAAGTTCCCTCTGATCCTCTGCACACATTTTCAGGGGAAAATTGGCACAGCTAGGTGAGGATGTTGCCCAAACAAGTGGCCGATCATTCTGAATTCCATCAAGGCTTGGTTGCAGTCACCACCTGGCCACCAAAGGAATCTGAGCAGATCCAAGTCTACTTCAGGCACTTTGACCCGGTGGAACATTTCTTCCACATCACCCATGAAAATGACAGGTTCCTGCCTGAATCTGATAAGCACTCCAAGCAGACTCAAGTCTGGACCCTGCAGAGTTAGTCATTCAGAGATGTTCCTTGAAAGGGTGCTGCACCGTCAAACACAATTCTTAGTTTCTGCTTTCCCTTATGGTAAACAGCATGATGTGACATATCCCTTCCTTGATTAGTAACTCCCTTTCAGATAGCTGTGCTGCGTGGCCCTCTCGAATACGGTCTTCCATGAAAGTTGTGTACTCTTGTTGAAAACTTGCCCATGTTCTCCGGACTGGTTACAGATATAAAATGTACCATTGTCTTAATAAGGTGCCTTGCATTTGCACTACTGCTGTCTTCTCTTAAGGGCCCATTCACAATCCGACCTAATTTAATTCTTACAGCATATGGTCCTTTTCCAACACTGTTAACCACTTCCCATGGTTCCAACGCCTTTGGAGCATTTGTACCAATAAGCAGTCCTATATCTCCTTCAATTTCAGGGGTCTGCACCCTTTTGAAATAAGACTATCTTTCCAGATTCCTCTGTGAGGGCATTCTATCTTTGTCCACAAGAATTTACTTTTGTGTGTAGGTGTCTGGTAGATCAATGAAGTCATCACTTGACACACTGCTAACTTCTAAGCCAGATACAACATAAGTGCAGGCAGATTTCTCATCATTCATAGTCCTCAATGGTGTATCTGTTTTCTTTCCATTGAGCTTTAACTCATTTTCATTAGTGCTTCAGTGCAGAACGAAGCAGAGCTACCTGCATCCAGAAAGGCATAAATTTGTACCATCATGTTTCCTTCCTTGACCTTAACTCAGACAGGAAGAATAGCCAATATGCAATTGTCTTCCCCGGCCCCAGTGAGCTCACCACCCTTTGACTCTGCACACACATACCCACTCAAAACTGTTTTACCATTATCCGTCATTTTCTCTGGATCTCTTTTGCTAATGTGCAATGTAGGATGAGCTAAAGAACACACTATTTTTTTTTTTTTTTACAAAGAGCAATGTAACGTGGCAAAACGCTACATCGTTAAAAATACTCCATGTTGTCAACTTACGACCTATGCGACTTAGGATTGACTTTACGACAATTCCGAGACCACAGATATGTGGTCATGACTGTGCCACGGCTGGCAGCACGAGTGTTGCCCAGCATGAGTGTATGACTGTTTCCGCCCTTACTGTAATAATTATATATGGTAAGGTAATGATGCATTTACAGTGTGAGTCTTCTCTGTAATTATACAGTGGAACAGTAATGGTACATGATTACAGTATCCATTTACACTATCGGTCCTCCCTGTAAATATACATTGTAACAGTAATGGTACATGATTACAGTATCCATTTACACTGTCGGTCCTCCCTGTAAATATACATTGTAACAGTAATGGTACATGATTACAATATCCATTAACACTGTCGGTCCTCCCTGTAAATATACATTGTAACAGTAATGGTACATGATTACATTATCCATTTACAGTGTGTGTCCTTTCTGTAATTATACAATGTAACAGTATAATGGTGTATGATTACAGTATCCATTCACAGTATCTTATTAGTAGCAAGAAGACCAATTTCTAAAATACCTCCTCAGACCATAAGACGTGCGAGAGCGATCTCCACAGACAGCTTATAAATGGGGAAACGCTAATGGTACACATGGTCATGCGGAAGGTAAATGGAATGTTCTATCCAGATTAATTCGATGCCCTCTGTGACCCGAGATTTCTGTAGAAGTTGTCTCTGTTTCACAGGCCATTGACTCTCGGATACAATGAGCTGTGGGCCCTAGCAGGTTCTCACACCTTGTAACAGGATCTGATCTGTAGAAGAGCATTTCAGATGAATGGTCTGTTTTTACTCTACTCTAATGGGGCTCTTATTGTGTTGTTAGCCTCGGATATAAAACACGCAGGCTAAGAGTGAAGTCACCTGCCAGTCAGTGTTAATAGAGCCAGGAGTAGTGGGAGAACATGTCACCCTTTGAGATATGCATTGGTTGGCCTCTAGGGTGGCGCATCTCCATGGTTCTGAAAGAGGCTGCACCATCTGACCAGGTTGTTATCATGATTCTGCATCTCACAGCTGGTCTTCCCATGGGTGGCTAGGGGGTGCAAGAATGACAGGGGCAGTTCCCAGAGGGTGCTGGGGAAAGCAGTGGGTCTCCTATCTGAAAGGCTGTCTGAACTGCTCCATGCCAGGAAACTCCCGCATCTACCTTGACACACTACCGATGTCGGCCACATCGGCCGTGACATCGTCATGGCAACCGTCTCCGACGCTAATGTACAGTTAGCTTGAGCTTTTATCGTTAGCGGTGACCTTTATGTTTGAAGGATGACAGAAAGGGTGACTAATGGGCGGCTCTATGTGGGGATGTTGATGGAATTCGGTCATGTGGTACAGCGTGGAAGGAATTTAAACCTTAACAAAGTCTGTCATTCTTCGGTGTCTGACAAGCAAGATGCACATAAATCTCTGACCACCCAGTTATGGTTTTGATTATTAGCCCCATATAAGAAATAGGACATTTTCCAACACTTATGTCCAATTTTAGCACCGTTTTTCAAACTTTACAAAATAAAATATTCAACAATGTAAAAACCTCCAAGTGGTAGAGTTTTTCTTTAAAAAAAACTTCTATCTTGTTGTATAACAATAAGCACCACACTCTTATAAATGGGCTGAAATGAGCAAACGCTAGTTGTAATTAAAGGCAAAATTTAGAGCCATCACACTTACATTCTTTATGAAAAGTAATTGGATCATGCCAAAATCCAAAGAAAGGAACCATCACTATGGGATTTTCTCATACAGAAACAGACCTAAACTGCAGAAGTGGCTGCACATCCCAACAAGCATTCTAAGCTGTAACTTGGTAAGTGAATTCTCTGCATAGCATTCTGCCCCCTAGTGGAATGAAGCACATACATCACCTGACATCTATGATAAGATAATAAAGGTCCACCAGTCTGACCTGTAAACATGGTGTGGATGTGATTTACATTCTGGAGAGCAAATATCTGTCCCCCATCACAATGTCTATTCCTACTACAGGGTCAGTAAGAGCTGGACAGTAAGATGTTTGCAAATGATCTTAAAACACAAAATGTGACCAATTCCCAATGCAAGTGAATGTTTTATGTAGATTTGGAAAAACAGTGAAATGCTAAATATGTACACAAAATATATACAATGATCACAGCAATACTGACCAAGAAATAGCTTGATACATAAAAGAAAAACTAGTGAGGCACAAATACAGAAGATGAGAGCAGAAACAAGTCCTCCGGGACACTCTGTACTGGCACTGGCACTGGATTGGATCAAGATTCAATAATCCTCATTGGTCTGTTTGACCTCCTCCCCCCTGCTATTCACCAAGCGTAGATGTGAGGAACAGGGTTAGGGTTAGGTCTGTCACCCTGCTGCTGCCCACTAGATGTCGCTGTCTGGCAATTTATAAATCATTTCAGTAGAATATTGATGCCACTATTCATAAGAAATAGATGATACAGTAGTTCTAAAATCATATTGCATTTATTAGTGTCTCTGACACAGTGACCCTCCTACAGAGGGTCCAGGCCACGTTCACTCAGCCCCTCTGCCCTGGGTTTGATCTTTATTACAGTACAGCCATATCATTATCTTTCAAAAATCACAGTGATATTTTTCTTTAAAATTCAACAACAGTTTGACCAAAAAAAACCTGGCAAGGTCCCCCCTCAATTTTCTCATAATAGTTTACAAATAACCCCACAAACGGCACACATAAGTAAAGCTTCAAAAACTAAGTATTTTTCTGGAGATTTGGGTCAATATTTGGCACCCAATAGTCTCCAAAACTGACAGTGATAATGACTTGAAATGTTTTGTGTCTTTATTTGGTGTCAAAATTAAACATTCCGACTTATTAAATCTAAGCTAGGCCTGTGTTTTACCAGTATTGGTTTCTATCATTACACTGGACACAAGTTCCCAATATTGCATAGCATGAAATTTATTTATAAGTTAATAGGATCTTCAGTTAAACCAAGCAATACAGAATGAATAAGTAATCAGCTATTATTAGATTACAGCAAAAAGTAACAGGGAAATGCATTTAAATCTGGTACAAAAGGCTTAAAATATTTTTTTCCACATAAAAGATTTTTGTTAAGGACTTTGGAATAAGGGACTGACTTAATAATGTCTAGTTAGCAAATTATCCATTAATCACCATAACCACTTAATCCCAACTGGGGTCACCAGAGCCTATCCTGAGAACAATGGGCACAGGCGGGAACCAGCCCCGGGCAGGTGCCAACACACTGCAGGGCACTCACACTCACAAGGCCAACTTAGAGTCACCAATCAACCTATCCTACACACTTTTGGACCGTGGGAGGCAACCCAAACAAACATGGGGAGAGTGTGTGAACTCCACCCAGGAGGATCCTACACCCAACCCGGGGCCCGAACCCAGGACCATCTTACTGCAAGGCTAACCACTGCGCCACCATGCCACCCTCATTAGCAACTTATTCAAAATAATTTAATCAAATGAACGTTATGTTTTTGTCAAAGAATGAAATAGTTTGTACACAGTGATTTGTAATTTTTAGAGACATTGAAATCAGCGGAAATCCAGGACTGATAGTGTTTTTACCAATTAATGTACTTGTAAGAATAATTAAGAATGATTGCTTTAATGGGTATAACAATCATTTAATGGGTGTAACAATCATTTATGTATTTCACCTGGATTCAATCGGGAAAACTAGCAAATTAATAAACCATAACATTCTGACAGTTTGTTTCCATTCTCATAAATATATATGAACCCCTGCCCTGTGTCTCCTGGGACAGCAACCCTGAGCTGGATATAGTGTCTATCAAAGATTGATGGCGGTTTTTACTCAGTTAAAAATGGGACAAAATCTGAACAAAACCTGTGTAAGACACCAGTAAGACAGCGTTCAGGTACCCAGCAAAGAAAAACTACTTGTCTGCATATATCAGTATCTTCTGCCCAGTCAAGACAAGCTCTTCCCAGTCTGGCCAAAACTACACCTACTGCAGCCTGAGAAGCAGAAAGTTCCTCCCACTCTCAATTATGAGAGACTTTTATCAGTATTTGGGGAGAAATTTGAAAACCAGTGCTGCACTGGACCACAACCAATTTAGTTGTCCAATCTGTCTGGATCTACTAAGAGATCCAGTGACTATTAACTGTTGGCTGGAGATGATCTGATGACATTATGAGTGATCTCAAAAAGTCTCATGAACCAGTGCCAGCATCATGAGATCTGCTGCTGTCCTCTAGGTGTCGATGTCTGGCAACATATAAACCACTTCA
Organism: Stomatorhinus walkeri; assembly: GCA_026784285.1. Taxonomy (NCBI): domain Eukaryota; kingdom Metazoa; phylum Chordata; class Actinopteri; order Osteoglossiformes; family Mormyridae; genus Stomatorhinus; species Stomatorhinus walkeri. The sequence goes on along the minus strand of JAODUD010000082.1, from coordinate 17,994,854 downwards.
GTTGAATATTGCTGCCACTATTCATAATAAACACATTGAACTTCCAAAATCATATTTTACTGCTTGAAGTACGACATAACAAAAGTTCATTTGAAATGCTGTTGCAGAAAGATTAATTCATCTCAATGCAATTCAGAGCAATATTATAAGATGCAAAAATATGATGTTATGCAATTAATTATAGTACACAGAGTTGGATATTATTTAAATGATAATTATATATTAATTAGTTTTTACTTATTCAAAGATGTTATAAACTATGCATCCCAAGTTCATCCCAAACCGTGTCTGGTACATTAAGTAACAGTAACCTCATAAGACTTTGATGCCGGTGCACCGATGCAAATCCAAGTGGTCTAATCACACTTTTTGTGGTCTGCGTTACTGCGACACGTAGGTACATTTCTGGAGAGGTGTGTGTCAGGCTACGCTGCTGGGTACGTGGCTATGCTGCACTTGCAGCATCGATTTTACGCAGCGGGATGAATCAGCTTTTAATGATGTTTCTCAGTAAGAACACAAAGACTGTACTTGTGATGTTTGCAAGAGCTGTCTTGCTAACCTGTCCCCAAAGAACGAACATGGGATGCAATAAATAACGGGATTGTTCTCTTGTGGAGGGTGCAACTGATGCATCCATCATATTTTGGCTGGAGCAAGAACAACACTCAGGGATTTTTACCATGAACTGTACTTCTGCTCTTAGTATTGGAATTTGTCTTTGGCAATGGAAGATAATATAAAATGGGTATACAAGAACACAAGCACAGTCAAGTAGGCATAAATCCTGTACCTGGGCTATGCAGTAAATGCAGGAAGAAGGTTCTGTGGCCTGGGCTATGTGGTAAATACAGGAATTAGGTTCTGCGGCCTGGACTATGCGGTAAATACAGGAAGAAGGTTCTGTGGCCTGGGCTATGCAGTAAATACAGGAAGAAGGTCCTGTGGCCTGGGCTATGCGGTAAATACAGGAAGATAGTCCTGTGGCCTGGGCTATGCGGTAAATACAGGAAGATAGTCCTGTGGCCTGGACTATGCAGTAAATACAGGAAGAAGGTCCTGTGGCCTGGGCTATGCAGTAAATACAGGAAGATAGTCCTGTGGCCTGGGCTATGCGGTAAATACAGGAAGATAGTCCTGTGGCCTGGGCTATGCGGTAAATACAGGAA
>JAODUD010000082.1:17930087-17953071 GCA_026784285.1 Stomatorhinus walkeri | reverse complement strand
CCCCCCCCCCCCCCCCCCCCCCCCCCCCCCCCCCCCCCCCCCCCCCCCCCCCCCCCCCCCCCCCCCCCCCCCAGAAGTACCTCTTAAAGGGCACTATTGCCTGGTTGCATGCCAGCAAGCTAACAATTCCTTTGTCAGGCTCATTAGAGCATGTCAATTAGCCATCCACTAATCCATGTAGCCAAAGGATGCCATTCTCATCCTTTTGCCATTTTCTGAGATGCAGTTGCCATGACAATACTTATCTGCTGGATATCTGCATTACAGGTTAAGGTTAATTTATGATAGCATTGCTAATTGCATCCACACAAGGAACAACATCTTCTGCTTACAATATCCTCTCCCAAAACACGGGTTTGAATAATCTCCATTTATCCAGGTGCTGGGACATTAATGAGGACTCCCCCTACTGGTGGATTATAAAGGGACCAATTGTGATGTCCATTGGTGTAAGTGCTATTTCTTCATAAAGCTGATAATCATAAATAAGACTTGTGAGTTCGGTAAAACCGGGATGGAAAAATACAGACTTTGAGCAAAAGCATTTGTGAGCAGCAGTGAGTTTGTGGCACCCAGTGGAGTTCTGCTAAATGGTGATGATGGGCTATAATGACTCCTCTGGAGGATCTGGGCAGCTACGTGATGGAAAAGTGTTTCCTCTGTCGCTTCAATGACAGGTGAATTTCATTTTGTTCGTGAACATCATCCGAATCCTGATGCAGAAGCTGAATCCTCGGCTGACTCAGTTCAATAACTCCTCACAATACAGGTAAGTACATCCTGTTCCTTTCACTATCTCTCTATATACTAACTACCCCAGTACAATTAAATACTGAGTATTAAGTATGAAAAATAGTGACTATCCATGTCACAGGGTGAATTTAGTTTGCGTAGCTGTACAGTATACTGTATAATATGTTTAATTAAATTCCCTAGTACCTCATAATATGGACACTAATTGTACTCAGAGCAAAGGCTAGGCCCAATACCAGTGAGTAATCCACCTATGACGTGGATTACATGCTAAATTGTTTATGTTATATTTATTCCATAAATATGTCCCTCTATCGACCCCAGTAGTATGTTTTCTTTGATGTTTTAATGGACTTTTTCTTGTCTTCCTTTGGGTGTTATATGTTTCTGACCAGATAGTGAAGAATTTATATGTACTGCTGTACAAAAGGCGAATGAATCTCGAATCGATCGCTTTGCATCTAGGTCACAATATTCTGGATAAGATGTAACTACTCCCCATAGTAAAACCGGAGTGATATTCGTTTCAGGTACATTCAGGTGTCCGTCAGTTGGCTTGACCTAGATCATGCAGTTATTAGTGATTGTAACTCCACAGTCTCGATTTCATTCTGCCCATCCATTCGCCGACTGGCCTCCATTGTATGACCAATAGCACCACGTTCACTCAACAAACTGAAAACATTATGGAGAGACGAGAGAGTGAACTGTGTGTCATCAACGGCATAACTTTGGCTGGAACATTGCGGGGGTTGAGGTCTCCAACCACTATGGGAGAAACATGATTGTTGGGGAGGTTGTATTCGTTGGTTTTGTTTTACGGGGGGGGCCACAACCCCCCCCCCCCCCAACATCCCCCCTGTAATTTACGCCCATGTGTGTCATGGACTGCTTTCGCCATAGTTACAACATCTACCCACTAGTGCCACTGAGGCGATATATTTTTAGACATCAACAATTGCAAACGGAACACTTTGATGCCACCGATGACCGGAGCACTTCTCGGGAAATTAGGTAGGGGAGTCACCGCGGCAACAGACCCGTCTCTTTCCGAGATAAAGCTGGGAAAGAGGCATACGAACACATCCACACAACGGTGAAACAGACTTTTTGTGCACAATGTATTTTATTTCCTACGTCTGCTGATGCCTCTGCCTGTGTTTTGTTCATACAGCCAGGGACCCCTTCCCCTGAAAATAAATATATACGTATATTCTTTCTTTTTTGCATGCATTGTTTGGTCTTCTACTGCACTGCTATTTTGTCCTTCATTTGCACAGTCGTTGGTCTTCCATACAACTTGGCACATGAATTTCACCCTGTTACTTGGAGCAGATGCGATGATAAAACTTGAAAACTGAAAATGAACTGAAAACAATCATTAGACCACTGCATTTCGATTATTAACTTGCCCCCTCCACACCAAACTGCCTGCTACTCTGTTGCATACAGTTGGATACTTTTTTCATGGAAACGCATCTTCTTCTGACCCAACATTTTGTATTGAGTTCCCTAGTTTGGTTATCTGTGTTGGCAGAGAATAAATAGAGGATATTAGAGTGGTAAAGAGATGTCAGAATGCCTGAACGGTCGCAGTGATTTGTCCCGTTCCCTCCCCATCCCTGAACATTCTCTCTCCTAGACGCCTGACCAAATCCACCCTTCTGCTCATCCCCTTATTTGGAACCCACTACATGGTGTTCAGCTTCCTGCCAGACTCTGTGCATGTCAGGACGCGGCTCTGTCTCGAGCTGTGCCTTGGCTCGTTCCAGGTAGGCTCTGCCCAGTCGGGACATGTCATGGTGTTAATGCTCTATTGCCAGGACCACTGGCCCCAACTGGGAGCTGATTGGCCCCCGGAGTGTGTCATTCCCTGTCACTCATCAATTCAATATATATCATTGGCTAATGATATTTCACTGAGAGTCAAAGGCACAGTACTGGAAGCTTCGGACGGAGACCCTATTTTGTCTGTCACGGATCCATCTGTTTTACTACCTGATGGTCTTATCAAACAAATGACAGCAGACAGTGGGGGGTTCAGTCCCTCCCTCACACTGCTCTTCGCTGTATTGCTTCCAAAAGAAAAAGCTTCGGACACACAGCGCGACATGGACATGAATGATGAATGGGCTCCCACTGCTTCTTCTCTCTTGGAAATGAGTGTCGGTGGATATTGAAAATTCCAGCTTGTGTCGTCAGTTGTTACATGTACAACTATAATCAATATCTGATTTGTTTTATATAATGACTCAAGATTCTTTAATTGTCACATGCATAGTGACACAAAGTACAATGCAGTGAAATTCATCCTGAACCGCTCTTGTAGACTGTGCAAGTTGCTAAAGTTAAAAAGTGCAAAAAACTAAAAATGCAAGCCGAGGAGTATGTTCAAAATGAACGGTAACACATACATAACAAAGTGAGCAGTGTAACAGGGCGGATATGGTGAGGGGTACAAGAGCACAATGTACGTCAGGGTGTGAGGAGCAATGGTACGTCCAGGTACAGAGACCTTATGACCTGGGGGTAGAAACTCCTGCTAAGTCTCCGAGTCCAGGCTGTGATGCTTCCGAGTCTCTCTCCTGATTTCAGAAGCTGAAGCAGGCTGTTGTTGGGGTGGGATGTGTCCTTTAGGATTCTGAAGGCCCTGCTCCTACATCTCTTGATGTAAATGTCCTGAAGAGATGGAAGGGCAGACCTGCAGCAGCGTTCTGCTGTACGGATCACCCTCTGGAGGGCTTTCCTGAGAGCAGCTATTCCTGAACCAGGAAGTAATGTTCTGAGTTAGGATGCTCTCCACAGTGTCTGAGTAGAAAGTCCGTAGGATCGTTAAAGAGACCCTGAACTTCCTCGGCTGTCACGGGTGGTACTGGTGCTGCTTAGCCCTTTTAGACTGGACTTGGATGTGAGGAGTCCACGCCAGGTCCTCAGCAATTTGGACACCCAGATATTTAAATCTCCTCACCCTCTCCACAGGAGATTCATTGATGGTGAGGCGAGTGCAGGTCGTCTGCTGCCTCCTACTGACGTCCACCACCAACATCTTCGTCTTGTCAACATTCAGCTGGAGATTGTTGTCATGACACCACACTACTAGGTTCTCCACCTCAGCCATGTAGGCCGACTCATCGTTGTTACCCATGAGCCGCAGCACAACTGTGTCATCCGCAAACTTAACAATGGTGTTGGAGCTCTGAGTGGCCTAACAGTCTCCCTTGTGGAGATCCTGTGTTGATGGTGATGCTGTTGGAGACACAGCTCCCAACTCTTACCACCTGTGACCTACCAGTGATAAAGTCCAGCACCCACGCACACAGTTGGTTATTTACTCCTAGATTCCTCAGTTTAGCGTAGTCTGCTGGACACTGTTGTATTAAAGCCTCATCTATAATCAATATAATATAATGATGTAGTAGTTCTACCTTACGAAGATCCTTACTTGCCATAGATCCTAAAAGGATTATTGACAGTTACATTATGTTGAGTACCATGGAGTAAGCAGGTCGACCACTAGGTGCCGCTCTTGAAACCTTTAAATGACAAGTTTATTCTGCAGTTGAATGAGCACTTCTGGCTATGAACCAACTGCGTTGATTATACATAGAGATGGTGCGATCGCTCTTGCTGCTTGACATTTTTTAAAATACTGTGAAAAAATGCTAAATTACACAGCGGAATGTGCACCCCCTAAGAAAATGATGCTCCATAAAGGGAGAAAATGGAGTCTGTCGTTATTTCGCTTCCCATCGTCCCTCATTTCTGTTATCCTCCCTCCTGCAGGGCTTCATCGTCGCCGTGCTCTATTGCTTTCTCAATAAAGAGGTGAGTAGCGACATTATGAAGAACTCAACGGTTAATTTTTTGAGACAACCATTACTGCGTTTCTGCCAGAATCTAGCTACCCATATGATAGCTCTTACTTACCACGTTGGCAGCGTGTCCGTGTTTAATTGCAGCATGAGGCAGCGGACGGTTGGCCTTCCGTGCATTTTATCAAGGTTGCCACCAACGTCCTCAGGTGCAGACGGAGGTGAGAGTGAAGTGGCTTCGCTGGCAGGACAGCAGCTACGGAGCGGTGCCAGTCGGCGCCCGGGGCAGCCAGATGGACACCCCCTTCTGATACATTGACACACTGGCCCCTCCCACTGCCCCACCCAGTCACCGCAACGCTATTGACTGCAGTTTCTTCTCTAACCCTCCACGAATGGATGTACTCCATTGCTGATATGCAGTGACTGGTTTGGTTTACGGCCCGAGGTCCCTGAATGGAACGACGGCAGTGCTATAGCCTGCAGCCTAGGGCCACTGCTAATCTCTTACTGCCGTGGTGGAGGTGTGGCATACCTGCTCTTTTGCTTTGAATTTTCTGCTCCAAGTTGATCCCTTCACGCGGCTTTCAGTACAGTTAACAAGTCTCATGCCAGGAGGATCTGTAACATCACACACTCCCCAGAGAGGGTCCATCCACCACGGCTGCTCCTGCCTCACAGGTACTTTGGCTGGGCTAGAACCCGTTTGCACCAAGCTTGCACCGTCCCATTGTACGCGTTTGTGTGTCACATGGCATGTCACATGTATGTCATGTGTAAGACATCCCTCAAGTTGCAATCAGATCAATGACGAGTGAAGGAAGTTCAGCCCACTGCTGTGGGCCGCATGTTTGTGAATATTCTGTTTACTTATAACCGTATCATTTCTGTATGCATGAATTGTACAGTTTATGAACAGTTTACCGGTAACCTGTAGTAAAACCAAGAACAGCATTAATGAAAAAGCGAAATCAAAATGTAATACAAGAGAAATAATAATTAAAGTTCCTTCGGCTAAGTCTAGGGCTGTGACTGCATTGTCAAAATAAGTGACGTAATAGCTGCCTTTGTAAAACGGACGCTGTTTCTTTGGCTTAAAGTTTAGAATGCCTTCAAATATTTTCATGCATATATTAAATATTCATCAATGAATTGTGCTACATCGCCATCTAATGGTTATTTACTGAAGCTTTTACTACAAATTCCGGAAAAGAATAACTGACACCTGGCATTTTAAAAACACACACATTCTTCTTTATACCTTTAACCTGTTCTTGTCTAAACTTTGCTTCAATACAAATACTACTGTCCTTGAACAAAAGTTATATAAGGTAATATCAAAAAAAGATAATTATTATTATACAACAAAATACTGCTACTAATGACACAGCAGCAGCAGAAACAACATAATAATAATAATAATAATTATTATTATTATTATTATTATTATGAGGAAGAAGAGCAACATGCATAATAATCGACATATACGTCATCATTATTTAGTTTCTTTCCAGCAGGGGTCGCTCTTAGCTCTCAGATATTACGGAATCCCAGCTACGACGTGAAGTGCAGGCTAGTTAAACGGATCACAAATTTTCAACGTGCAAACGTGCACTCGTTTATTTCCATTCCAATGTTTTCATGTCCACGCTTTCAGAATAATCGCTCCTTCATTTTCTGGACGCGTTCTTGGTTGATATCATTTCTCATCCTCTGACCCGAGGGCTCAGCTATTGCAGACCGTACTGGACCGAAATCTAAGGCGGACAGACTTCAATTACCGGAACGACTATCTAGGAGAGCTGGACATGTCCGTATCGGTGCCAATTAACATGCATGTACAAGCAAGTGGTATCGCTACCACATTTCACAGGGTCTAATTTTAGCCCCGCCTTCTCTTATGTTATGCATTTAATACATTTATTCATTCAGATAGTGAAGGATGTGACCTTGCCGTTGGTTAATGAATTCCATCAGACGGAAAAAGGCATTCTGTACACGAGCGTCTTTTCTGCCTGTAAACTGAGCTGAATGTATTTCCCTCATTTCCACGATGATTTACAAAGCCTGTTTCACATCTGATATCAAAATATCAACATTTCCCCTTGCAAACTGGCAGGACTTATTCTCGGTACGCATCTCACTAACGTCATGTCGCCGTAAGATTCAGACATGTATCAATGTGTATTACCGCTACTCCTACCCCTTAAACCGGGCTTGCAGTATTTGTACACCACAAAATAATACCTATATATTAGCTACCACGAATGGTAGCAATCTGAATTATAGTCGGTCTTATCTCTCAGTTGGTGACTGGATATGGATTTGAGCCATAGTTCTGCTTATGGTAATCTATTTTTATAGCACGCTTCTGTAGGTGGGGAATTACAACCGGATATTTATTATCGTAGATGTCACACCAAATGTCTTCAGATTCCCCCTAAAATAAACACAATTTGGTCCTTGGATCTGTTTACCTGTCTCAGGCGTCAGATAAAACGTGTTTTGTGAAACCTGTGGGTCTCAGGCTGGCTGTGGGCTAAGGCTACCCCACCTCTGAGGCAGCGTATCCTTCAGAACGTTTCAGTACTGCATGCCGATGGTTTTGCTAACTTGACTTTGATACCGGTTCCTGGAACAATACTTTCTTCAATGCCAATTTTATAGGAATTATTTTAACAAAATGAAAATTGCATTGCACATTAGAGGTCAAACCGTTACAGTTGTGGCCAAAAGTTTTGAGAATGACACGTGTTGGCTTTCACAAAGTTTCAGTGTTTGTAGATCTTTTTGTCAGATGTTTTTATGGTAACTGAAGTATAATTACAAGCATTTCATAGGTGTCAAAGGCTTTTATTGACAATTACATCCATCATTCTGGAAAAGGCAGGCCATCCTCCATAAGTCTTCACCTCACTCTGCATGCAGATGCACTCACACCAGCCTGCTGCCATTCCTGACCAAGCTCTGCACTGGTGGTGCCCTGATCCCACAGCTGAATCAACTTTTGGAGATGGTTTTTATTCTGGAGCTCGCTGGACCTTCTTGGGCGCCCTGAAGCCTTCTTCGCATCAATTGAACCTCTCTCCTTGAAGTTCTTGATATTCCGATAAGTGGTTGATTTAGGTGCAATGTTACTAGCAGCAATATCCTTGCTTGTGAAGCCCTTTTATGCAAAGCAATGACAACTGCACGTGTTTCCTTGCAGGTAACCGTGGTTAACAGAGGACATGATTCCAAGCACCACCCTTCTTTTAAAGCATCCGGTCCGCTATCGTAACCCAGTCAGCATGACAGAACGATCTCCAGCCTTGTCCTCATCAACACTCTCACCTGTGTTAATGAGAGAATCACTGAAATGATGCCAGCACGTCCATTTGTGGCAGGGCAGAAGTGCAGTGGAAATGGGTTGTTTGGGATTAAGTTCATTTTCACGGCAAAGAGGGACTTTGCGATTAAAGTCTGATCGCTATTCATCTGATCACACTTCATAACATTCTGGAGGTTTTGCAAATTGCCATCATAGAAACTGAGGCAGCGGACTTTGTGAAAATTAATATCTGCATCATTCTCAAAACCTTTGGCCATGGCTGTAGTTCTACTTTTCAGCCCTTCGGCATTTTTACACATTCAAAGCAGTTTCATAGCATAAAAAATATCTAACGCAAGTTCAGGGCTGTGCATTTTCTGGATGCATACAGTAGCCCACTGAGCTACCAGCATTCTGAATTAGGTGCTGTGGATGCTCTTTTTAGCAGTCCAGTGTACCTCCCCTGCATTCTGTTTCAGGGCTGTACGCTTACTTTAAATACTGTAATAGCACTGATGCTAGCAGGGTAAAAAAAAATTAAATTCTAATGAATGAACGCATTAATACTGTTATGAATTCCAGGTCCTTTACCTCCATAGATAAAGTCACATATGCAAATTATAATTATAATGCATATTTTTGATTCCAAAGCAGTTGAGAAATTTCCACATAAAATGCAACATTTTTTGTTTTTGTTTGTTTATTTGTTTGACTTTGCTTACACACTATCCTATTTAAACAAAACCCAGTACGATTTTTCTTTCTTTTTCCTATCGGCATCTATAGCCTGACAGTACCTTCATATGTACTTAACTCTTACATGCTCCTACAATAATTATGTCACTATGAGAAATCACCTGACATGTGCCTTTGGGGTCAATGTGACCCCAGGATAGGCGTGAGATTAAGTGCAAAGTTGCACAAGTTAAGGGAAGACAGTGGCATAGCTTGTGTCCAAAAGTATATACTTTAAAAGTAAAGATCTCTGATTTTAAAATTAAAATGGATATTAATTTTTTTAAATCTATATTGGAATGTAATTAGTTAATCTGAGTTCAACCTGATTGGTATTAAAGAAGTTATCCAAAAACAACAAGATTTAGCTGAATGAGATATTGTTACTTTAAGTAGCAGAAGAACTGCTTACAGTACCGAGCGTGTTTTGATTTCACCTTAAATTCTGAGTAGTGTCAGCCCATTGAGGGTTAACTGGTTGTAAACAGCCTACCAAATGTTTATGAGTGATTAATATAGACATATATTAGGCTATCATGCTGTTAATCCCGGTTTGCCTAATTATTCTCTTGGTAATTATCACTAAAGCAGACCAGCTGCTCATGACAAAACTCACATTATACTGAGCAAATTTAACGGAAGATTTTTAGGCAAAATGTGTATTTAATAATATCAGCACATTCTCATCTGTATGTGCACTCAGACCTGTCAGCCATATCTGAGAGGTGTGAGCTCCAGAATGTTTTTTTTTGCATGCCTCTATGCTGTGTTCATGTAATGTTACCAATCACCAGCATTACTAGATCTTTGTACATGCTTGCTGCATGCCCATTGGCTGACGCAGGTGAGATTTATTCCTTAGGTATCAAAATTTGGTACTGAATGACATTTTCCGATACTCGATAGTAGCTAAGCAATTCGGTCGGTGCCACAAGGTATCAAAGCTCAGTACCTAGCCCTACCCACCTCTCTGGTGATCTACCAAACTGTGATGACATAAGCAAATCCAACTCAAGCCACAATTAGGCAAAACAGGATTTTCAGTCCCCATCTGGGACAAAAGCTTTCTGGAGGCCATGGTGCTCCAGCAGAGTGGTATACTGTAGATTTGAAGAACCCCAGAAGACTGTAATGATTCAGTTCATTGACCACAACGAAGGCTTGGGAGACCTGCTCTTGGTCCTCCCTGGACGGAGCTAATGACAACTTCTGTTTCGTTTGTTTGGCTTTTTTATATCTGCAGCCTTCATGTTCCTCAAGAGGTACATGCATACTATCGCTCTAAAATCCCGGAGAAGACAAGCAACAGCCAAGATTAGAGGTTCCTTCGGCGATGATGACGGCAGCCCCTCACCCACCCCCCAATCCTCTGAGTGATTTAATTTCTCAAGCCATTATCGACTGGGGGGGCGCACACCCCCCTGCATCTGCTTTTTCTATTCGCCGCTTGCATCCTTCCTTCCTGCCGTTCTACCCTCTGTCATTTTCTCAGGAGGAGAGCGCTTGGGCAAAGTCGAGCAGCGCGCTGGATAAAAATAAACAACATTCCGCTTAATGGATTAACACTGGAGGACTTAAAATGGCTCATCCATTCGCCTAAAGGCCTCTGCTGATGGAGCTCCAGGATGGAGAGGATGGGGGGGTGTAGGGGTGGAGGGTGGGACGGGCGTGGTGTGTCTCAGTGTGTGTGTGGCTGTTACAGTATCTCATGCCCCATGCATGTGTGTGAGACGGGCTCCAGCTGAGGGTTCGACTGCCGCTCTAATACACCACAGTCTCTCATTTTTGTCATCCAGTTAGCCAGAAGTGAATTTTGAGGAGGGTCCTTCAAATTTTTAGGGGGGGGGGGTGCAATATTACTACCCAGCTGGTCAAGAGCAGATACATTTGGGGGGGGAGGGGGGGGGGCTTCAAACCCAGAGTTTTACTACATGGCTACATTTATCACATTATAAGTGGTACTTGAATTCCTATATGATTAATATAGACTTGGTGGGTCAGAACTGTTTGCTTGTCATCAGAATGGCGTCGATTCAGATCTCAGGGTTGGCAAATTTCACCGTCATTTGCTCCATGGATTACTCAAAAATGTGTGTCGCCTTGGAGAAATGGCACACATACCCTGAGGGAAAGAGTCACTGCCCCACCATGTGTACAGTATTCTGTGTTTGCCTGCGTTCCCCCAGGACACTCCAGTCTCCTTCCTTGATCTGAGCACCTACGGCCATCGACTGCCATCGGATCGATGCTGTTCCCCCTCAATCTGCTCTCTGCTTCCTGGTGGGAGGATAAGAACATAAGAAACGTACAAACGAGAGGAGGCCATTCAGCCCATCAAGCTCGTTTGGGGAAAAATCAACTAATAGGAGTTTATCTTATCTAGCTCTGATTTAAAGGAACCCAGGATTTCAGCTTGCATTACACTAGCAGGAAGACTATTCCTTATTCTAACTACACGCTGTGTAGAGAAGTGTTTCCTTAAATTCAGTCTAAAATGTACTCCCGCTAATTTTCACCTATGGCCATTACTTCTTGTATTTGAACTAATATTGAAGTAACTTTGGTTGAACAGCATCCAGACCTGTTAGAATCTTATATACCTGGATCATGTCCCCCCTTAGTCTCCTTTGCTCGAGGCTAAACAGATTCAGCTCAGCTAACCTCTCTTCATAAGACATTCCTCTAAGACCAGGAATCATTCTGGTAGCCCTCCATTGCACCTTTTCAAAGGCAGCAATGTCCTTCTTAAGGTATGGTGACCAAACCTGTACACAATATTCTAGGTGGGGTCTAACCAAGGAATTCTATAAATGTAACGTCACCTCCCTTGACTTAAACTCCACACACCTAGAGATGTAACCCAACATCCTATTGGCCTTTTTTATTGCTTCCCCACACTGGTGAGAGTAGGACATGGAAGCATCAACATACAGTACACACCAAGGTCTTTCTCATAATCTGCTACCTTTATTTCAGTGGAACCCATAAAATACCTGTACTTTATATTTCTGCTCCCTGCATGGATTACCTGACATTTCTCTGTGTTAAATTTCATCTGCCAAGTATCAGCCCAGTCGCTAATTAAATCCAGATCCCATTGTAGCCTCTCTGCTGCTAGATCAGTATCTGCTACACCGCCCACCTTGGTGTCATCTGCACATTTAACCAGTTTACGGTATTTATGGTGTCAGTATCGTTCATGTAAATTCGAAATAACAGTGGTCCTAAATGGATGGATAGATGCCTCTAAGAACTGTGGTTCTATGTACCATCTTAGAAGTTTTGTATTTCTCTGAATCTTATGCTGGGGCAGTACACAGTGTGTTAGTGATGGATTATTAGTTACTCATTAAGCAGCGAGCATGAGGATGCTGCAGCAACATATGTATCCAAGGGCTGTTAGTAAGTTGAAGTATAGCTCCATTGTTAATTGAAGAGAAAATTGCCTCATTCCACTCCATCGATTTGTTGCTGTTGAGGTGAGACCTCCAATAACCTAAAGTCATAATTCCTCAACATATGTTGCAGTATCAAGAACCAATACTCACTCAGTAGTCATAATTCCTCAACATATGTTGCAGTATGAAGAACCAATACTCGCTCAGTCTTGATTTCATTAAAAGTCCACAGATATTTTCTCAAAAACAAACCTCTTGGAGTGAGAGAGTTTTGGAAATTTGCTCTTCAATTGTGCTCCGGAGATCAGACAGCCAGTTATGACTGTAACCAGATCACATGACTCAGCAACCATGAAGTGCAGCATGTTTGCATCGCATTTTAGTTGGAATCGGCACTAACTGGACGATTATCCTGAACTTGTCATTTCGCCGAGTGGCTTGAAGTCAGACTGAGTAACTGATCAGTGTTAGCTTGAGGAACATGGACGTAGCACATGCTGACAGCCTCTTACACTGTCTCATGGGCAGAGGGGGGGGGGGAATTCAGAAGCCCTGTAAATCGGGTGATCTTTGCTGCTGTGAGCTGGCTTTGTCTGTGAGGATTACAGCAAGCCAGATGGGTCGGGACAAAGCCGTGCTTGAATTTGGCTACGCGTCAGGAAACAGCGGAGCATCCCCACCGGTGGAGATTCAAACTCCAGCCGGTTGGGGGTTCATCAGCAACAAAGAAAGCCTTGTTGATATTCTGTGTAGCATTTCCAACATGTATTTGAAACGCTGTCCTTTACTGAGATCATCTGAGCTTTGACAGGCACTAAGGATTTGTTCTAAGCAAAGTCAAGTTAGATGCTTACTGTTGTCAGTTGGTTCTTTGTCCTTATGCTCTTCTTATATATTTGTAATCATTTTCTGTAACTTTTATATAGACTGTGTTGATGGTGATAGTGAACATGGCACATCTTTCAACAGGCTTGGAGGGAACAGGACTGGGCTCTAATGACTTATCTTGAGTTCTTATGAGTATTTCTCACGAGTATTACTCACAAGTATTTCTCACGAGTATTTTTCATGAGTATTCCTTCATTCTTGTCTGCTTTTGTGTTTTTGACCTATAAGAAACAGTATCAGGAATGCATGACTATTTGTCCCTTTGGCCGGAGAGAAGCCACAGGTCTGACTAGAGCGTCAGGCAGCCAGCAACATCCTTTTATTGCTGGGTGTATCAGTGAAGAGGTATACCATCTCAGGGAAGGGCCCTGGGCTTCCCCTAGAGATTCCCCGCTTTGTCCCTCCTCTTTACCCATCCACTCCTACACTTCCATCATTTTGCCACCAATAAATACTGCAGCTCTGCACTGAAGGGTAAGTTAGACCGATAAACCAAATTGCTGGCAGGTCTGTATGTAATTATGCTGAATTGAAATGAGCATAGGCGCATCCCTGATGAGGGCATCTCCAAATTAGCGGCTAGTCATTTATTCATTTTCAGTTCACCTACCCATTGGGCACTCTCAACGGGAGCCGAGACCGTTTCAGACAATGTAATTAATTCAGGGAATCAGCAATTTACATGCGCATAACACATACTTGCGTTGTTTTCTGAGATGGGAGCTCCCTTCAGAATGAGAGTGATAGCTGAGCAGTGATTAAGGTTGATGCACACCATTAAACATCCTTCTATAGCCAATATATCTGACCTAGATCTTGGGTTCACCAGAAGAGCATGCTGCGGATATCATTCAAGTACCTCAGTACCCTAGGAGCAGGATCTTCAGTCTGAGTGTGGCTGCAATCCAAAGATAGTAGAGAGATGTCAGTAGGGGGATTATATACATTATTATATTCAGGATAAACTGAAGACCAGACAGGCATTAGGAATCAGAGGGTGGAGTCTGGTAACACAAGCAGGAGGTATGTCAGGTTCATGTCTGGTCCACAATCTGGACCTCATCCATGTTTAATGTCAATTTCATTGCCTTGATCCACATTGTGGCAAAGATTCATGTGGTTTCCCATAATCCTTCAGTACCAGGTTATCACAAGAGGCAGAGTTCTGCATTAGGATAGTTAACCCACTTGCTGCACAAGTCCTATACAAGTCTCAGTGTGGGAGATATTCTTGACATTAACGGACAAGATCATTGGTGGAGCTGAGTCACCTTACAGAGCTCCAGCCAATAGCAGAACTCCAGTGTTGGTGGTCAGGATGAACCTAAAGACTTGGCCATGGCTTTTGCCCGACTCAATTTGGGTCTTCAGATGTAGAGCCAGTGAGGCCGCTGTGTCCCTCTCAGTCACATTATTCCTGTCACCTCGCACTTAGCAACGATTTTCATATTTATTGTATCCATGACAACACTCTGGCATTGTGTTTGTGCAAAGAAAAAAAAAAAAAACGTGCGGACCAAATAGGACTTTCTTTGTCTACTGTACCACGTCATACTTGGAGAATGAAGGATAAAAGGAAAGGAAGACAAACTAAATAACAAATATAAAAGAAGCCGATTCTGCTTGTAGGGTAGTGGTTTAGCAAACATGGCTCCACACTCCATAACACTCCTCATACATAATTTCCTTGACCGTTCTACGATGTAATGAGTGGTATTATAGCTGTAACATAACAAAACTGTAACTGCAATATAACACAAATGCAATATAACTGTAATAAAACCCATACTATGCATTCCATATAAAACTCTTCTTAAACTGCATTTTCATTCTATTTATCTCTGCCTTATACCCATGTCTCAGTATGTTGTGGAAATTGTCAGATTTTCAGTGTTTAAAATATCTTTCATATTCATTTTTATATTCTATTTATCACTGTTTCTTGCACTATGCCCAACCAGATCGTAATTTCACCTCAGCATACGATGTATGGATCATACAGCTGAAAATGTCAAAGAAACTGTGACTTTGATTATTACGTCATTATCAGCTTTATCAATCAGATAAAACTCCTTTACAAATATAGACCCTAATCATTCGCTGATCCTTTGCAGTCGCTTATCTAATACAGTGTCACGAGACACATATGAGCTATGAATGGCTTTGAGTTGTACACATCATTTCCCAAGGAAATTCATTAATAATCTTAGTACTTGGTAATTTCCCCCCACACTGACAAACTATCATTATCCTGCAAACAGCTTTGCGTTGCTTGCTTTTTGAAAAACCAACCAGTCTACCAAACGTGATTCAATATCATAAATATTCTAGAGGAAGTAGAGCAAAGTGGCTTGATATTAAATGGGTAAATCGATTTGATGGATATTTCTCACCTTCTGTCTTTCTGCTGCGTGGTGAGGGATGTGGACAGTCAGTAATGGGTGATGATGTGAACAGGCTCTGATCGCCAGCAGGCTGTGAATGTGGTCACGTTGCGGATCTCAACTAGCTGTGAACGCAGACAGGCTGGCAAGAGTTTCATAAGCTGCGTTATGTAAGTTCCGCCATTCCGACTCGTTTGATTTGGGTTTCCTCTGCCTTGATTGCTAGCTCTCTGCTAATGAAGAGGCATCACTGGTGTTAAAACAAACAGATGAAAATAGCAAAATGCTTATTTATGACCTCAAGAAGCAGTTCATTGCTATTGTTGTCCCATCTTCCGATATGTGAATCACGTGACCTTCATCTGCAGACAGGCAAAAGCTCAGGGACAACAACTGGAATGTGGATTTCAATGCGTCAGGTTTCCATGGATACAACCTCAATGAAGGAATCATTTTGTTGCCAATCCAGTTGATTCTGGCTTGAGATGAAGACCACAGTCTTTGAAAATATCCATTTATGAGGAATCAATTAAAGAGGAAACATTTTGAGTCTGAGCCCAAATGCCACCATGTTGTATATTCAAATTTATAATTATCTTATGGATCCAGTCATCCAGCCATCTACTGATCTTCCATGGCTTATCCCACCAGGAGCATCGTGGTCCGCAAAATCTCCCACTCCGCTCTAGTAACGTGAATGTATCCCCAAATATGACATAATTCAATGATCACAACCCTGTGAAGAATAAGTGGTTGTAGGACAGCTGGGCGATGACGTCACACACCAGGACATCGAAACATACTCTAATACTTCAGCATACATCGAAACATACTCTAATATTTCAGCATACATCGAAACATACTCTAATACTTCAGCATACTTTTCAATATTCGCCCTCTAATGTTTCTGAGATTTTAGTCTTTGATCTTGGCTCCCTGGTGGCCTTAAGTTCCTGCAGGTGGCACCACTGAGCCTTGGTCTGCAGCCTTTTTATTTGCTGTTTAAGCTGCTGGGTGGTCTGTTCTCCAGCGGGCCACATCTTTCAAACGCATACACAAATACACAAGTTATTTAACATGCAAATATGATGTAGACATATGAAAGCAAACACTACTGACTTTGGTTCCTGTAAAATAAGATGTAATTATAAGCTACTCCACTAACAGACATGGTTTATTTTGTATTTGTCTGTAACACCAGCCAATGGTTATGGTTATGCTGGTCCCATTCCATGGGAAAACACAATGATTAACAGGGACAGTCAACATTCCACAGGGATGCACAGGGACACACAGTGATCCACGAGGACACTTGGCATTTCATAGGGACACACAGTGATCCACGGGGACACTCGGCATTTCACGGAGACACACTGTGATCCACGGGGACACTCGGCATTTCATGGGGACACACAGTGATCCACGGGGACACTCGTCATTTGATAGTGACACACAGTGATCCAAGGGGACACTCGGCATTTGATAGGGACACACAGTGATCCAAGGGGACACTCGGCATTTCATAGAGACACACAGTGATCCAAGGGGACACTCGGCATTTGATAGGGACACACAGTGATCCACGGGGACACTCTGCATTTCATGGGGACACACAGTGATCCAAGGGGACACTCGGCATTTCATGGGGACACACAGTGATCCACGGGGACACTCAGCATTTCAATGGGACCCCGAGAGATCCATAGGGACTGTAAGAATTACATTCAAATTATCTTTCATCTTTCATATTGCCTGTCACAAACACACACGTTGTCTCTGGGTGAATGAGTAAAGTAGTAACTGTGGAATTGCGAAGCAGCAGCGGATTCCAACATTCCCTCAGCTGCGCTCCCCCCAAAGAGGCGCATCACAGATCGCCATCCAGCTGCGGCACATACGCAGCATACATTAGTGCTTCAAAGCTGCGGGGGTGACGCTCTTGAAGAGGAAGTCATCTCTGTGCCGTGCGCGAGCAGCCGCTCCCAACAGCACCGGCGAGCATGTTAATTACTTGCCTTTTATAGCGCCTTTTCCGCGAGCATCTTGGAGCCCTGGGCTGAGAGGATGTGAGTCATCACAGCTCCCGCTACACATGGCAATTTTCACCACTTTTGTTATTTGAAAGCTTACGTCAATCTCCGAGGGGATGCAAGGTTGAAACAAAATCGATAAACCAGGTGACCAGAGTGCCAAAGTAATTAAGTGGGTGGTGTTTTAACAGACGGGGGCAGGTTTTATTGCATCTAATGTCTTTTAATGATCCACACCCCCCCCCCTTCAATTCATTTGGGGGTCATTCAGCTGTTCAGCTACCCCCCGCCCCCTTGTATCGTCAACGACGTGCCCCCACGTCCGGGCTGTGGAAGTGATCGTCGGGCTCTGCCGATCTCCCCCAGGTATCTGTACCCATTAAGTCTTTCCGCAAAGGTCACTGGCTTCCTCACCGTAATCACAACCTTGCCTCTATATTTAGAGCGCGTCAGGCTCTCAGCCCGCGCAGGTAGCAGGACCAGCTCCGTAATCACCTGTCTGTGCCTCAGAAAATGCCAGAGATGCATTTCACACCCCAAGACATAAGCATAGGGATCCACTGGACAGGATCCCAGTCCATCTCAGGGTGCACACAACCAAACCGAGAATCATTATTATTATTAAAAGGGCGTGCTATGGGTATTTAATGAAGACAGAATAGGAAAGATCAGATTAATATCAAAGCATCAGGTTTGCTTTAGTTGCATGCCTTGTTTCACCACTAGAGGGGAATCAAGAGGTATTTGCTGATCTCAGGGACAGACTTGGGGTATTCGATTGCTGCCTGAAGACAGTGGCTGCTCACAATAGAGAAGGACATTGTAGCATTTGTCCAGGCTTTCTTGTGAAACAGAGGGCCACAGCTAGGTATCACAGATGCTTTTGAAGCAAGTTCACTTATATGGAGATTTTATGGTTTCTTTATGTGTAATTAATTGTGTTCTAGAGGCAGGAACTGCAACTGGTCCTGACTTGAACACTTAAATATTTACAGGGTGCTCCTAGGTAGGTAATTACTGTTCCAGTCACCTGTTATGTAAGCAAAAACACATTATTTCTGTTCAGATCTAAAGTGGTCTTTGGTTGTTTTCCGTTTGGAACCCTTGAGGTTTTGTCACAGTGCAAATATTGAAATATGTTTCCCCCCACAATTGTCTGTTCTCATAATGTATAGCACCCCTACAGGCCTGGGGGTCACACTGAGTTGACAGGATTTGTTTTGACTTGATTTTGCATAGGACAAGCGGGTATGGAAAATGACTCAATGAATGTATTCAGAGAACTGGATTTAACACTGGATTCCTCATATCAAAATCTGCACACTTTGCACTCTATTAATGCTTTTAAACACCTTATAATTTACCATATTCGATTTGGATGAATTGGTTGGTGAGGCGCAGCTACACAGCCAACTTGAGTGATGAATTCACAGAATCCAGTCAGCTATAATTACTGGGAAAGGTGACCGTTTGGAGGCGTCTAGAATTGTGCCTGTTTTTATTCGATAGGTAGAATTTGTCGTTTGTGTAATATCTTGCCTTAATTAATTGCCATCCTGGACCCCAAGTGTTCTAGAGTGTCCAGCTATCAGACACGCTACCCTGCAGCTCAAACCTCTGTATCACAGTCATGTGGTCACATACTAGATTACTGCATTTGTCTTTAACACAGCGTGTAGACCCACATTCCAAGTGAGTCACTGGTTGACTAAGTCTATAAATCTACATGTGCCGCTTTCCATTTTACTCTTTTCGATATCTATCAGGCCAGCATCTAAGTGTAGCCTGAAACGGTACACAGGTCGTTATGCATGCCCCATTCTATGTCACTTATGTACATTAGAGATAATGCATTGTGTTTTGTTGGGTTCCACGGTCACACCGAACGCGGAATCGTTACGGCAGCCTGTCTGCGAAGGACAGGTCTGTATCCCCATCACGGGCCTCTGAGATGATAGAGGGAGGCGGAGACCCGACTATGGTTACCATAGCAACACACCAGCTTGGGGCTGGGAGGGGGTGAGTGAGCTGGCATCATATTTGCACTATTTTTTTTTTTAATGGTTTGATCATTCTGATCAAAGTAAACATTAATATCTTGTAAATGTGCTAATCTTCTTTCCAATTTCTTTCGGAAAAACTTTCTGAATCTCTCTTTTTTGCCTTCAGTGTGAAAGCTGAACAGTTGAGCTGAGCAGTCTTTGACCAGTGTTGGATCTGAGCAATGAGTCAAAACACATTTTAAATTTCTGTTTATGATGTCATACACATTACACATTGCATTAAATAAAAAATAAGCATGTATATATTTATATGCTCTGTCTCATTTTTTCATTCGCATCCTTTCCAGATTCCGCTACTCAGGTTAGCTGGCCAGTTGGCCTCTGAACAGTCACACCAAGAAGTGGGTGCTTCAGGTCCAGAGACTAAAAGTCCAGACCAAGATTTTGTTTCAACCAAGCAGTTGAGTACTAAGTGACTGTGTCTCTTCACGCTCAACTGGACCGGAACCACCTACCTCTGCTCACACCTCCTGTCAGTCCCTCCATTTCTTTCAGCTCACTCCGGGGGGGGAGCTGCTTTCCTTTATTTGGTCTAGGCGTTCTGTCGTTCTTATTCGTCACTGGATTGGATGTTTTGTCTTTCTGATTCCCCTCAGTTTCCTGGCCTCTGATTGGCTAGCTTTCCCTTGGGCTGTGCCCTTAGCCTCTTCTATTCGGTCAGGTGCTTTCAGCCGGTGGCCCCAGTTCTGTCTGTATTGGCGTAGTCTGGGACCACCCTGCTGAAGCGGGAAGTGCTCTGGCACCTTACCCATTTTAGCATTTTTTTTCTTTGTCTGTCGATTTGCTACCTTTGAGGTAGGTGGTCATTTCGTGTCCCTTCCTCAACCGTTTACCTTCTGATCTGCGTCAGGCTCCAGCTCTCAGTAGTCAGTAAATTGCCCTGGTCTCACACAGTCTAGCATTTCAGTAGGAGATGCACCTTGGCCTAACACAGTCAGGTTTGTGTGAGCAGTTATCTGAGCTCAGTATGGGTCTCTCTGCTGTGAAAATCTGCAAAGCTGCACCTCCAGGCTTGGGGATTCCTGTTGCCTCATTTCGTTGTTTCTTCATATTCTACTTTTTTTTTAATCTCTTCAAGCTGAACAAAGGGACAGACGAAAGGCACGGCTACTAACCCTATCTGACTTTCAGGGCTAATTTTGTCCCATGGCATCTGCAGAAAAATGATGTAAGGCAGATGAGAATGAGCGGACACAGTACAGGTGTCACTCTGTGCAGTGAATTCGATATTAAGCCTCTGGGGCGCTCAGTAGAGCTGTCTGTATTCCCGAGGGGGATCGTCTAGGCGCGTCCTGCTCCACTGAAGGAGCGGTCGGGTGATACCCTGGGTTGGGGCGCCTGCCGTCACCTGCTCTGTGTTGGTCTTCACTAATGGGTCTGTTCTGGCTGCGGACCCAGCCCAGAGACAGACCCAGAGAGAATCAAGCTTATCTTAGCATTAGCTCATTAGCGGCCGGTTCTTCTTGTTTTCTCGCCCCTCGAAATGCTGTATATTTGTATTAATGCCGAAGTGTGACATCATTCCTTGGAGCCCATTATCTGCGAAAAGGGGACTGAACTGAAAATCCTGCCACAAGCCTCGGATTCCTGAGTTAAGCTCTCCGCAAATAACACCCCCAGCACCATCCCCACCCATAAATTAAGGGCATGCAAATGTATTACAACTATAATTCTGTTCTGGTAGTCTGGGTAGACTGGGCTTCCACTGTCATGCAGGAAATGACAATAAAATAATAGCATTGATATATGTCCTGTTGCTTTGCTTTAATTGTTCTGCTATGCATTTATCTGGGGGGGGGTTAATGTATACTCCTGCATAAATTCGGGTGATGCATATGAATCTATTTCACTAAAACCGAGATAAGTAGTTTCATGTCACTTAAATAATTAATCGGGTGCTATTACACATTATGGGCGTAACTTATTTTTGTTTTCGCAAAACAAGATGCGTTTAATGACATCTCATTGCTCTGTGCACAGTGACAGTAAGACAGTATTGTCGCTTAGAATCTAACACCCCGTCCTTGAATATTTGTTACGTTGCCAATTTATCCTCTGGTGTAATCCAAAGCCTCAGTGCTTTCAGAGTACGTTCAGTGTACTCTCAGAGTAATTTCAGAATATCTTCAACATACTTTCAGGGTACATGCTGGATACATTCAGATTGCATTCATACTGTGTTCTGTGTATGTGCAGGGTATGTTCAGAGTACATTCAGAGTGTATTCTGGGCATGTTCAGGGTATTTGCAGGGTAAGTTTAGAATACCTTCAGAGTATTCAGGGTGAATTAAGATGTCCAGAGTATATTCAGGGAACATTGAGAGTACATTTGAGTATGTTCAAAGAATTCAGTGTGCTTCCAGAGTCATACTCAACTGCATTGCATTAAGGAGAGTATGGGGGATTGATAGGTGTAAGGACCAGCCACCACCTGCTTCATGCCTGGGGGGGACTTCAGCTGAAAGCAATCAAACTGAGTGGAACAATGATGTTGTGGAGAACATTTTTGGTCCCCACAAAGGGGAATTCAATTTTATAAAAATCTGAACCTAACTGAAACTAAAATATTAAAAATGCCAAAAGTATTTTGTTTGGTTACTTATGATTAAGGTTAGGGCTAGGAAGGGAGTAAGCTTGTCAGTGCTGGGATTCAGGTTTTGCACATAGAAATGATTGGACGTACAAATGTGTGTGTGTGAGAGAGAGCGAGCGAGAGCCCTGAGGAACAGTGCGTCTGGCTGAGATACGTTTCCTGGGTGGT
Source organism: Stomatorhinus walkeri (assembly GCA_026784285.1). Taxonomy (NCBI): domain Eukaryota; kingdom Metazoa; phylum Chordata; class Actinopteri; order Osteoglossiformes; family Mormyridae; genus Stomatorhinus; species Stomatorhinus walkeri. Next base: position 17,930,936 of record JAODUD010000082.1, on the reverse strand, counting down.
CAGATGGCCCCCAGCCCAAGCAGGGGGGGGACATCACACACACAGTGAAGGGGAATCAGACCCCCCCCCTCCATCACTTCTCCCTTTTCACCCTGAATAATGAGCTGAAGGGCTGATCAGGAGCAATTCAGCGGCTTGGCAGCCAATAGGAGCAGACCTGGGGCAAATCAAAGCTCCTCCAAGTAGAACATCTCTGGCTGGGGGGGGTAGGAGGGGGGGGGGGCGCTGTCACTTGCAGATGAGTGCCTCCCAGGCACCAGCAGGAAAGTGGCCTTTCCCCTGTTTCCGTGACGACAAACTGCTTTTCCTTCGGACTGTGGTGTCCACCTCTGGGGGGGGGCTGATGGTTAAAATGCCATCTCTGTCAACATGGGCAGGGGTGTTGGTGGGGGTCTCCTTCAGGCGCCACACAGCCCTCTGTCCTCCCGCTAAACATTTACATAATGTACTGTAAACATGGTGGGTCGGGGGAGGACGATTCCATGCCACTGGGAAGGCAGACAGGTTGCCAGTCTGTCCACAACCGCAAAATGCCCCCGGAGATCCCGTCCCCCACCCCCGCCGCAGCATGGCCAGAATCTGCTAACTGTTAGCTATGATGTCATAGAAGTGTAGCCTCTACCTGTGATGATATTGAATAGAAGTGGAAAGGCACCACAAGATATTTCGTCTTAGAAACTGGCCTCTGGTGCACCATAGCAGTACCTTGCCCCTTCCGCAAAAAACCCAATTTCCTCTGCTGCTCGGAGATTGCAGAAAAATCACATCTAAGCGCTTCTACTGTTAAGAGGTGAAGTAACAGTGCTGCGAATTTAGATCAATCTCTCATGCTTAACGCCACACCCCCCC
>JAODUD010000082.1:17893302-17909398 GCA_026784285.1 Stomatorhinus walkeri | reverse complement strand
ACTCTCCTATGGACCTCAGAGCTGAATGTGATCAGGACTTTCCTATGGACCTCAGAGCTGAATGTGGCCGGGACTCTCCTATGGACCTCAGAGCTGAATGTGACTGGGACTCTCCTATGGACCTCAGAGCTGAATGTGATCAGGACTTTCCTATGGACCTCAGAGCTGAATGTGGCCGGGACTCTCCTATGGACCTCAGAGCTGAATGTGACTGGGACTCTCCTATGGACCTCAGAGCTGAATGTGATCAGGACTTTCCTATGGACCTCAGAGCTGAATGTGGCCGGGACTCTCCTATGGACCTCAGAGCTGAATGTGACTGGGACTCTCCTATGGACCTCAGAGTTGAATGTGACCGGGACACTCCTATGGACCTCAGAGATGAATGTGACTTGGAATCTCTTATTGACCTCAGAATTGAATGTGACCTGGACTCTTATGGACAGCCGAATTGTGGGACTCCATCCTAAACAAAGAGGATCCAGCTCTGACTTCAGGAAAGTTCTCTCCCCACATCTTACCTTTAATGTGCATTATATTTACACAGCCAGGAAGTATTTATTTATGATGTGTGAATATGTGTGAAAATCAGGCAGACTGTGAAAGTGTTTAGAAATAAAATATCCACATAAAATGTTAAGAGATGGTATAGTGTGAGTGTGTGTGTGTGTGTGTGTGTGTGTGTGCGTGTGTGTGTGCATGTGGGTGCGGTGTTAGGGGTTGGATGAGTGTTCAAGTACGAGAAAGTTTTTATATATATTTTCTTGCACCTCTTTATAAAAAAGGTCGTGTAATATGTTAAGTGGGCCGTGTTAAATAAATAATTTTAATGTCTTGATTTTTCAGGTTGCAAGACAAGATATGAAACTGTTTAATTGGCTGAATATAGCATATAGACACCGTAATTTTCAAATACAACCTCGTAATAAATTTATCAGAATTTTTTAAAGAGACTAATAGCACTGACAGGCTTGTTAATATTACATGTATTACGAAGGGGGAAGCAAAACAATTACTTAAGACTGACAGCCAATATCTGTTGCTAAGCTAAAATACATAGACTCTATGCTGATCGACAGCATACTCTGCTTCTTCCCCAGCGTTTCGAAGATGTTGACTTTTTGAGAAATAAATTCGTATGTCATCGTATTTTATTTCCAGCCGCAGCGGGGTTAGGCTTCGGGTTAATCCTTTTCCACAACAATCTTGTTAACATTGTCCTTTGAATCTGCTATCCTCTGTGGAGTAATTGCACCGATAATATCATAGTACTGGGCTAATGCGTTTTCTTTGTATGCGTATAAATTACTTTCACTTGGGTTTTGACGAGTGTCTGTAGACACCCAAATAATAATAAGATTTACCGCCTTTATGATTGTTTTGGTTATACATTTACTTCGAAATACTTCGCGCCTCATCCTGCTTCGTATCTTACTCCCATCAGATGAAGTCAGATTTTGAGTTGTTGCTTCAAGAATAATAATTTACTGACACAAGACCCTTAACTATGAATGGAAAGCAGGATGGCATCAGGAAAATCCACTTATTGTACAGTCATTTGCTGGTACCATGCAGTGCCAGGGCGATATGCGGGCTTCGCCTGAAGCGTCAGAAATTTTTACAGAAAATTACCGCATCTCATTGACTTGCATGTAACTGCGTATGCAGCCTCGACATTAAAGATAATCGGGTGTTTAGTGAAAGCGAGTTCTCGGGGTGGATTTCTCTAAAGTTTGTCTCTTAAAAACCACTGCCCACTGTTGCAATTCCCTATGCCTCGGGGCACGGAAAGTGAACAAACACAAAGTGGGCTCTCTCACCAGGGCACCCGCCCGCGGAGCTCACCGATTGCGCTGAAATTGCGCTGAATCGCTGTGCCTCCGTCCCCACCCCCATTCGGCCGAAGCTCAATCGAGGCGTGCTGTGCTGTCGTCTGTCATTTGGCCGACGGTGCTCCATACGTGAATGAACCGGGCTCCGGCGCCACAGACGGGACGGAGGAGCTCCACTACCTGACAGCTCACCGCTCTACCGGTAAGCGACGCGGCTCTCATTTTATCCCAAATGGTGCAGGGCACATACAGTCTAATTTGCATTTAATATAAGACCGACAGGTTGATGCAAAGAAGATGGGGGCGGATATGGGGTAAGCAGTATTGCCTCGAACAGGGATTTCAAAGCATGGCATGATTTTGCGTCTGGGACGGCACTTTAAATGTGCCCGATACTAATGGAGCATAACACAATTAGAGTCCTTATATGAGATTTCTGATTCTCACACATCAGTGAATGTGTTTTTGGTCACCTGTATAAAGGACAGGACTCGGTTTTTGATTTACGTTATGGAGAAACGAGCGTCCATCGCCCCCGTAGGATTGGGATTATGCAGCACGGTTTGCGGGATGTATTAACGGAGAGATCGTCGGGGGAGTTGGGGAATTCCTGTCTAAATGTGTCAGAGATTTATAATAAAGCGGAACCTGTTTGACATGCAAAATGGCAAATAAACTGAAAGGAGGCGTTTCCGCAAAGCCGATATTAATTTGCGCATAAATTGCGCGCTGCAGCTTGCAAATGCAAAGCGTGTGTATCACCCTGTGCGGTTTTTCGCCAGGATAGCCGAGAATAAAATGTCGGGTGAAGAAAAATGTCACATATGGTCTATATGGTATAACTGCGGTCCCTTCCTCTGTTGCGTCGCACGTCGCAATCAAAGATGAAACAGTCTCTTAATGTAAATGATAAAGTTTTCATTGAGTCGGCTAGCCTTCCCATGTTCCTGGGCTTTGGGAAAGTTCACGTCTATGTTCTTCCAAGCAAGCTGTAGATCTAAACGTACGCTCCAGTCATTTAATTACCACTGCAGATGTGTGTGGACGGTGAGTAATCCAGTCAGTGTGACTGTTCTTGGACACGCGCAAAATAAACACTATAATATAAACATATTAACCTTATAGATAGATAGATAGATAGATAGATAGATAGATAGATAGATAAGGTTGTTGTATGACATTATATATGGACTATGGAATTAACATTTTTTTCCCGGCAAAGATGATTTCCGTTAAATTACCAATATTCCTCACGCACCCACCTCTTGTTTTATAGGGGACCTTTTTTAAATTTCCATTGTGCCATGTAATGAAGAAATACAGCAAAATATTCCTTTCTGTGAGAGCTCAGTCACTAGGTCCCCGCCGCCTCCTGAGTCCCATATGAACATTGGCGAGCGGACATGTATGGGATTCAAGCACCGTTGACTATGACAGGCGGAATGTGCAACGGCAGAAAATGTCCTCGCTCCCTTCCTGTTTAAAATACGGACTTTACCCCCCTCAAATAATGAATGATTTATTTCATTCAACAGAAGCAATGACAAGCCGAGCCAGGCGCTTTGATATTATTCCGAAGGGCCGGTGATCAGACTGATGAAAATGTTGCACTATAACGACATACTGATTACTGCGCGTTTGTTTTTTATATCCCACTGTGTTCTTTTTATTTTCTTTTACATTCTTTGTTAAGATTAAATCATTGCTTTGTTTTACACGTTAATGTAAATCCCGGGGCGGAGGTGAAAGGTTTTTGTGTTTTGTTATACTTAAAAAGGAGCTTATTCATTAAGTTTTTGAGGCTCTGTTGCCGCAGACGCTAAGTAGTATGTAACAGTGATTGACTTGACAGGTCTGTGATGCCTACTGACGGTACATTTAAACCAGTGTTTCATTCCACTGCGCTTTCAGCGAGTGTTACCAATACCATTGCTAGTTACATATGTGCTATCGTAACTTTAATGTATTAGATTATTTAAATGTGTTGAAAATTGCTCGAGGTTCCATATAACATTGTTAAGAACATTGTACTGTTTCGACAGACCATTTTTCAAGTGATACTTTACCTATTGCAATATGCGGTCTGTTGTCTGAGCATTATATCAGGTTGATATAAATCTGAGTTCTGAAGGACACACACGTCTTTCGGGTTTACTCTAAGATTTATCTGGAGCAGTTTGGAATTCTGCACATTTTCGGATATCGCCCCACACTCCGGATCCAGGCTGAAACAGCATGTATGGTGCCTGAAGGGAGGAAGGGAACTGGACCAGTAACCAGAAGGATGCAGGTTCTGATCCAAGAGCAGTAGAGTTTTACCCTTAACAGCGTATGGAATCTGATGTAATATCTTTTTTTTTTTTATTCTTTCATAGAATTTACAGTTACTCTATTTCTTACTAAGCCTCTGCTAAATGCACGTCACCAGTAGCAGTCGAGGAAAGGCAACGAGTGTTTCACTGCTCTTCTGACATCTGCAGTCTGTGTCAGCTGAAGGACAGTGATCAGAGAAGGATGCCTTTCACCACCACATTCCAGGGTCCATTTTGCTGGGTGGGCATTCCTTTCATTACACTAAAATATCCAGCAGCAGGAAAAAGTGCAGGAGTGGCAAACTATGTAAGTCATGTGATCAGTCACATGGGTGCAATAAAAAAAAATCTCACCTTTTTAGAGAGGATACATTATACCATGTGTTTTCCAAGGAAATGTTCTGGGATCAGCATGGTCTCAAGTAGATTAGCAGTCACTACAAATGCATGGATGTAGTATTCAGGTTGCCATCAGCCAGGGGCTCCGCTAGAGATTTCGGGGGCCAAGAAAACATATCATATGGGACCCCAACCCAGACCAATCCAATTATGTTCCAGATATTTTGGCTCCTGTCACTCCATGACAATAGTCCTTTAAGGCGCCCCCTGCTGTCAGCATCACCTGTGTGAATTATTTTCCCATTTCTATGTTTACCAAAGACATCGCTTAACTATCATTATACATTTTGTTAGCAGCTAACAGCTCCAGCTTCAGCCTAGTATAAGGCAGCCAGCAGCTTAAGCTCTGTAGTCTGCTTACAGGTTATTTATTAGAATAAGTCATGAGCAACAGAGCCTTTCCTGGGGGCCCGAGTCACACCGCCATCTTTCCTGATAGCCAACATATTTAGCTCGTCCCCATAGAGGTCAGGTTTGTTCACGAGAAAGCCACTTAGATTTCCTGCAGGGTGCTGTGTGACAGCAGCGATCTGGACGCCCATCTTCGAGTGGCGGGTCCGACGGGCCCGTGCTGTCAGGAAACAGCTCCCGTCAGGCTGAAGGTGACGGCTGTGACAACAACAACAGAAAAAAATCCAGCAAAGGGGTGGGTGTGAATTCCTAATAGTGCAGGAGGGACCAGGCGAGGGCACGCTGCCCCAGACCTGTGAACATGCCTCCATTGATCCATCTTCATCTTCAGGAAAAGCTGAGAATTACCATCCAACACACGTTTATCATATAAGCTATAGCACGAAAAACATCATTCAGTGTATACAGTCATTTTAAGTTTTGTTTATTTCTGTTAAAACATATGACCAACACGTTTGACATTGGATACTTATGTTGTCACTACAATGTACTTTGGGATTCTGGGTACGAATGTGATTGTTAGCTCACGTCATGTGACGCAGCCTGGAAACGATTCCTGTAAAATCGGGGTGACCTTGACTTCACTAGATGCATGTATTTTGAAAATGATTACTCATCAGTTAACTTTTAATGCATGTTGATGTTCACATGGGCATCAGTCAAATTTGTGTCATTTCATGTCATGCGAGGTTTTGTGGGTTGTATAGGACTGCATGTGGCTGAGTTACTAAATGGCTTAATGGCCATGACTGTATTTATATAAAGGGCTTAGAGGTACTTTTTAAGACTCTCTGTCTGAGCTTACAGTCCCAGGTTACAAGATAGGGGGACACCCTAGATGGGATCCCAGCCCATCACGCACTGCATGATTTGAGAGACACTAATTCCCTTAAACCACATGCTTCTGAACTGTGGCAGGAAACCCGAAAACCAACATGGAAGGAATTTACGAACTCGACAAACATGGGCATAAATTACCCAATACCACCTCCTACACCCCCTTTAATGGGTAGAGACCTCAACCCCCCCTGCCCCTAATGTTCAACCCAAAGTTATGCCTTTGTCAACATCCACGTAGAGATGTGGTGGGAATCGACCCCACAACCCTCACTTCACTTTATCTTTTTCTGGGCTGCAATCATCTTACCTACTTCATACTAACATCGGGCTTTTCGGCTCAGAGCAGACCATCGATTCTTGGATGACCCGTTGTCCTCAAGTCAGATAAGAGTACACATAGGCCTCAGTCTTACCCAGAGAATATAAACTGTTTACATTTTGCACAGTTAAAAGTACGTTATTTACATTTTTCTGCCCAACATCTGGAGAATGGAGTACTTGCCCAAGAGTGGTGCAGGCATTTTTGGAAAATGAAACAGGTTTTGCTGGATGCAGCAAAGAACTTACATCATTATTAATAATTGCTTAGAAAGAATATGACTGTGCAGCATACACCTATTTCAAATATAGGTAGCGTTTTTATCATGAGGGCTTTGTTGTGATGTGCAGGAAGGCCCCAGCTCCTGATTGGCTAAGAGAGAAGGTGATATACCAGTATTCCAAGGGCTGATTGGTCAACAAATGACTGGTCAGTGAAAGACCTGCGCGGTTTGAATTTATACATTTTTCCACGTACTGTGGAAAGTCACTGCAGTGAATGAGACACTGCCGGTATGGAAATGGCTCTTTAGGATCTGAGAATGTGTGGCTATCTGGCTATCTAAGTGTCTGATGCCATGTGTGACTTTGTGGTTGTATTTCGGTATTTGTGTTATGTAATTAGCTTGTGAATATGTGTGTATCACTCTGTGACTTAGTGTGACTTAATGAACCTTTGTGGGTGGTTAGTGTTATGATGAAGTTCTTAAATTAAAAAAAAAATTGGGGGGGGGATCGAAGTCCCCTTAAAAGAATTAGTAGTTTGCCCTCTATTCGGGAACGTAGAGCTAATCAAGGGTTTTAAGCACAGCGCCACCTGCTGCACAGTAACATTTTATTCCAAAGCAGCTGGACGTATTAAAGCAAATGATGCCACAGCGGGATCCTTCTGGGACCTTAAATTTCTGTCCATCTGGCCTGGCTCCATTTACCCAGTACCATAAAAGACTAAATAATGTTGACTTCATCATCCTATGGGGAAAGTGCTATTCTCTGACCCAGCCAAAGACAGCATTGTTGTAAATATCCAGAAGCTAGCAGGTCATAGTGCCTCACCAAAGGAAGCCCTCTTGTATATTAAGGTTATGTAATGACATGTATGAGTGTTGCATTAATTGAAAAACAATGTGAGGCCAATGTCCCTGCCCCCATGGAGTAAACAAGAGCATCTGAGTGGTTCCCTGAGCTGGAGACATAGGCCCTTACTAGACTGTCTTCTTCAATCAAAGTCAACAGTCTAAGTGAAAAGCTTGATAGGTTCCATAAGTCGAGGGCTCAGGTCTTTATATCGGTGCATTCATTGAGTGTTCAATGCTTTGTTAGAGCTAATTATACGACCTAAAAATGAACAGCCCATAAAACCCCACCCCCATATCATTTGAACGTGAAAGTCAGAAATCTCCTGTCATAAGCAGCCATGTCAAACCATGGCATCATCTCTGTTGCTCTGGGTTACAGCACTGGTCCCTGGCTCCAACTTTGAATGATTCTGAATGGTTGCCCTGACAACCGCACAGTGTTTTCAGATCACTAGGCCTGGCCCAGGGACACATGGGGGCCATTTGGTCCGCAGTGGGCTTCTGGCAGGAAGTTTCCAGGCGTAACTGGGGCTGTGGGCATCTTGGAATTTCAGTCCACCTGCGCCCAAGGCACGGGATATGTACCTCAGTACTGCGGTGGTTTAATCATGCATCTCCTTTCAGCCGGCAGGGGGAAAGGCCCTTGTCTTTCTCTAAGGCCGGACCGTAAACACAGCCTGTTCTATTATTTGATAAAGCAGCAAGCAAGAGAGTAATTGGATTGTGTAGTAGAATGGGGGGGGGGATTGTCTATGCCAGATCTTTGGTTTTCTGTATGGCATCGAACTCAAACAGGAAATCCAAAAGGAAAGGCAACAGGACGGACAGAACAAATCGCGCTACTTATAGATAAAAGAAACACACACATGCTTGTATTCATATATTTGTGGGGACTGTCTAGTCATTTTTTGGGCAAAACCCTAATTTCAATTACGAAAACCCTAGCCCCTACCCAGCCCTAACCTTAACCATAAATAACCAAAACAAAATACAAGATCATTTTTACATGAACAATTTATTTTTTTGATTGCAGTCCCTTATTTTTATAAAATTGAGTTTCCTCTTATGGGGACTGAAAAATTGGTCCCCACAATATCAAAATCACATGGTGGGGACTTCGGGTCATTATGCTGCCAGGTTGCATTTTTTTTTTTTGTCTAAAAATATTTTAAATGATTTTATTTACTGGTTATATAGGTATCAACCAGGTTTACATTATTAAACCGTGACCTAATTGTAGTTCATATTTTCACCTCATTGGATAGAGTCTGAGTCATCTTTCGGCCGAGGACCGACTGAGTAACCGAAGGTCCGGCCTGCTTTTCAGACCCTGGGATGGTAGGAGGATCCACACTGTCGCCTCCTACAGGACGTACATCTCCGCTGCGGTTGCTCGAAGGCACGGCCACACTCTGCTGAACGAAGCACCTGACGCCCGAGACACCCGGCAAAATGTCCGGCAAGAAGAACGGAAGCGTTCTCGCCGTCCTCCTCCTTCTTCCACTGGTAAGCAGCGAGAAATCGCGAGAGCTGGTCTCTTGCACGTCTGAGGAAGGTCATCCTCAGAAACACTCGCAGTAGCAGAATTCTGCAGCGTTTCAGGCCCAGGTTCAGGTTCTTTTTATTGTCATTCTTAACACGTTGACACATGAAGAGAACAAGGTGAATAACTTGGGTCCCGCAACGTACAACACAGTGACAAAACACGATAATAAATAAAATAACTGAATAAGTGCTAAAATAACTCTCCACCTATATATTCATATCAGTGAATGGGAAAAGTAACAGTTTAAGCCAAGGTGTGTGGCGTCCTTCGTTATGCTTCTATATCTGTTGACGTAAATGTCCTCAAATAGATAGAAGACTGCTGTCCGTAGTCTTTTGAGCAGATTTTAACGCCCCCTGCAGTGCCCTCCTGTCAGCTGCAGAGCAGTTCCGAGACCATACTGTAATGCAGTGAGAATGCTCTCCACCACATTTACCAGAGTTGCGGCGTTGGGGCTGCACTGTGGTTGAGTGAGGTTGATTCTCTTCCTTCCCTCTGGACATCATTTAATTTTTCCCAGGCAGCATGGAGTTTGGGGGGTGTTACTCTGACATTTATCCCGGTTATGGCCACTAGAGATTTAGAGCAGGGCTGAGCAGTGTGTCCTGCTGCCTCAAATGCGAACTGGAGATCTCTGGAGCCGCGAGCCCCTTGGGTGTCTGAGCGTGTCTCACCACTCCAGACTATTTACGTGTCACAATCGTGGCGCAGAGTCACATGTAGGAAGTTCGAACGATTCCCCGGCTCAGGGTAATGTCATGCAGACAGCGATCCGATTTCACCAGAACCAGCTGCAGAAGTGGTAGCTCATTCGCTGCGAAGGTCGGCGCTTACCCTCCTCTGTCAGGCCAGAGGACTCTGAGTGGTGTGGAGTACCGTGGAGACCAAACAGCAACAGGGTCAATCCAAATGTCTTGGGACAAATCGTACTGTTTCTCCATCTCCAAGGGAAGTAGGTTAAACGTTGCACCTGTATTTGAATGCTAGTAACTAAATGGTTTGAGGGATCAAGGATCTTCTTACGATTCTTGGCCATAGTCCTGGACTAACACAAACGTACTATCGTTACGAACCGTGACTCAGCTTAAAACTTGATCACCTTGTGGCGAATTCAAAATAAACAGCCGACTGGAGTTATCCCCATAACAACCTCAAGAGTTTAGAAGGATGTTTAGACTTGTTGAGTTGTTAAGACGTTAATGGTTTATGTGAAACTGTGTCTTTCCCTGTCGTGGAAGCCATTTGGCCTTCCTGGTTTTATAGCATCATTTCCCTCTGCCTGGACTCTTCCTGCTTAGCAACATGAATAATAATTGGATCAGGAAGGAATGTGGAATGAGGCAGCATGCAGATGTAAGTGGATGACCTCATCCATAGTTGGAATAACCCCTTGCCACTCGCTTTGCGTTTTGCTTCGGGCTAGTTTGTTTGTGCTATGTGTCATATTCTATTTTGAGCACTAGCACAAAATGGGTTGTAAAAATGTATAGTATTAAAGTCATTATACACAATTTTCCCTCATTTTATCGCCATGACCTCACGTGTGCCCTCAGTAGCCGAGTGAGACGGCGCGTTAATTCCTTTTGAAAAACAGTGCACAGACATAATTAACGAGATCTCAGGCCAATTAGTCGATGATGAGCGTGTCAGAGCGTTACTGCGGGCTACGGTTTGTCAGCCTTCGTTAGCGCCGTGAGATGGGCTGCGTTGCGCCCGCACAGAGGCGTGACACAGGCCACGGACGTACACGCCCCCTACAGGAAGGCGCGGTAATGTGACAACGTCGGTGCTAGTCATCACACCCAGTGGATAATTACCCCGATCCTCATTCAAGCTTGCGGTTTATGCTCAGTGATCATATTCATTTCCTGCTATTCTGTCCTCCTCCCCAGGCCTGCTGCATGCACTCAGAACATGGGGACTGCGTGATCAAGCGAGAGCAGGAGAAGTGCATGGAGAGGATAGCGAGTGACAACGACCCTGACCGCCCAGGTATGGCTTGCCCGCTGCCTGCGCACATGTGTGTGTGTGCCTGCGTGTGTGCGTGCACCTTGCCTCGGAATGGGTGACTGTTCTTCTTTAAGGATAAGGCAGATCATCATATATCATTATAGAAGAAACAGTAACATACAAGCAGTACAAAAACGTAGAAATGTTTCTCACTGATAAAAAGCATGTCCTGAATATCCTGTAACCTGCTTAGAATATTTCCTTCTGTCGCCAGTTGGAGGAAGGCCAGATAGCCACTCTCTTATACGTTTGCGCTCATTCTCCAAACCCAAATCACTTTTCATTTACATCAACTCTTACACAATGCATTCCAGTGCCTGCTTGGAGCACATTTTAAGATTTCTCTGGAAGACTTTGCTGTGTAGAACCAGTTTGAAAAATAGTGAGGTCTGGGACCCGGGGATGGGCGTGGATCTTGTCAGTGATATTATTGATACCTTCCCATTCATTAGCTGTTTATTTAATTAGTTATGTGAAACTTTAGTCTGCATAATTTTTTATTCAGTATAAAATTTAGCTTCAAATTTTATTTTTAGCTCTTAAAAAATTACCGAGGTCCAGACCTACTACAGCAATGTGTAGACCACTAGGCCTATACTTTTCAGTTTACTCCTTTGAGCCCCATTCCCCAAATCAATTATCTGTCAATTGGGTTTGCTGAGACATCACCCTCATCTCTGATTAATTGCTGTTAAAGTGTCAGTAAACTGACATGAACGGCGGAGAATCACGGAACAAATGGGATTGTTCGAATAAACACCAACTTGCAAAGGACGGCGAAAGCAGAACGCAAGATTCTGACTCCATCTGACTGCAGTGATCGTGCGTCACGAAACAGACAAACATCGAGAAAGAGCTTTAAAAGGCATTTCCAGATTATACTGCGGCTGAGAGCCTAGGCTGACCTTTCCAAAATCACATTTACTCATTTTTATTCTGTGTTTTTTATTTGATGTTATTTCTCAATCGGGCAACTGCTGTCACGGGGAAATGAAACAAAAATGGGGCGAAACACAGGACTGTGTCATTTTCCACGTGCCCTCCAGCCAGTTTTGAGTCAGAGTCCCGGCTGTCCACGTAGGAACTGGTTCCCCAGGTGAGGTGTGTGTGGGGGGGGGGGGGTGATTTTGCAATCCCACAAGTTTCTGACAGAGGAAATTTTGTTTGGCTATGTTTATCCTTTTCGGGAAAGTGTCCAACACCCAAAGCAAAAAAAATCCCTCCCCCCCAATGGGATGTCAGTGTGGGATGCTGCTCCAGACCTTCTGAAACATCATAACCCATATTCAAACTCAGAAGAAATTATGAGTTGTGTGTATATATAAATATTGTATATTACTGGCAGTTGCTGGCTAAAAAAAAAAATCTTAAGGAGGTATGAAGATAATACATTTTACAATATTACAGTATTACGTTATTGAATTTAGTTTGCATTGCAATACCATTTTAGATGACAATGGAATTTTGGTAATGAGTTATTTCAAAGTTATTTGTTTTAGAATTTAATCTGAAAAATATACCTTCTCTACCTTAATAGACCAGCTTCATGTGTGTATGTATGTATACATACACGCACATATATATACAAACACACATATACACACACATAGTGCATAAATTTTTTATGAATTAGTTTACCTGACAGTGATGTTTAAGTTATGCTTTGCTTTTAAAACTCTCAAAGCTAACTAATGCCCTGTGCTAATCCAATGTGGTGGGAACGTCAGTCCAGTCTTGGGTTCTTCTCCGCACAGACGGAAAGCTAGTTTAGCCTCTCCGTGACCCCACTTGTGTTAGTTTCGCAGACAGGCGCATCAGAAGCAAAGTCTGAGCCCGTTTTGTTTTGCCCACGCAGATGGGTGTCTTGGCTGAGTGTAGTTGGATTCTCTATCACTCTGGGTGTGTTGGAGCTTAGCAAATGAGCGATGCAGATAATTGGGGTGGTGGGGGGGGGGGGGGTCGTATCTCTGAGTGGAAACTAACTCTGCACCATCTTCATGGTTCAATTTGCCTGAATAGATCTATCGGATTCTTCCTCTTTCTCTAACAGCCTGATTTGTGTTGACAAACAACACCCTGATTAGTGTTTGCTGTGAGTCTGAGCATGCTTGTGTGTGTTTTCTGAGCAGGCGCTACAGCGCCATGGAACAGCCATATAGACAGGTATTAAGATTACAGGTTGACCCCCCCCCCCCCCCCACATGGTCAGCAAAATCTTCAGTGGGGGATGTATCAGTCAGACAGTAAGGTTGCCGGACACCCCACAAATTTATTTCTGGCTGCAGACCTGCCATGCACTCTGCTGGAGCTCGTATCATGACTCCTACATGCTCCCGTTTCCACGCTTGCTTGCTGCCACACTTTCACCCCCAGATGAGCGAACACGGCATGTCATCGCAGGAAACAACGCCGACCCCTATCCTCTGACTGACGTGCAGATGGCGCAGGAAGGAAGAGAGAATGAGACCCCGGAGAAGTGTAGCTAAGCACGCATGTGCGTAATATGGGAGGGAGAAGAGAAGGTCTAATTTTTGGGAATAGATGATCTGCCCATGATGTCACAGCAGGCGGGAGTCACTTCGCTCACATCCACTGAGTAGCAAAAATAATTGAGCCGCAGTTACCGTTCAGCTTGGGTACCGCAACAAAAACAGCTAAAATGGGAGCGAGCTGCCGTGCGATTGATTGTACAAATCCATTTAACAAGAAATAGAGATATTTTTTTACATAAAAACCACAGAAGCAGAGATGGACACAAATACAAATAAACAAATCTTGATACAAATGTCAAATACATACAATATAATATAAAATACTGGCCCAAGAAAATGTATGTAAATAAAATACAAGTTTGATTTGAAAATACAAAAATACAACAGTATTAGTTACAGTACATGACGAACATGTGTACTGTTTCAGCTCAAGTAATATGGAATATTTACATAATATGCTGTTTGCCATAACTTTAAACAGAATAATAATTTTGTGATTTCCATATGTTGTAGTATTAATCGCGAAATGAAACATGATTTTTGTGGCATATTAAGAGACGGCATCTGCAGCAGCGAGTTGGGGTTGGCGGGGACAGGTCTTCCGGAACCACAATACAAGACTGTGAACATTTTTCATTTATACCCAGTCTTTCCCAAAATATTAGTAGCGATGGTTAACAGCGGTATCAGTGTCTGCATGTGCGCGAGCAAGGAGGCACCTTAACGCCTTGTTAAATTAATTATCATAATGCGTGAATTTCCCGCTTAGTCTTACAGTAGGGTGCTGAACATGCGCAAACTCGAAGAAGAAGCTGTTAGGTGTACGCAGCTGTGACCAATACAATACGCAATGTTAAGTTCACTAGTCTATAAAATGAAATTAATGAAATTAATTTTACAAAAGTAGATATCCTGATTTATCGCTAGTGAAGGCTTCCATAGGCTATATGACACACCACAAGAGGCCACTACCTGAACATGTCTGTTGAAATTCACTAGAATGCCACTATCAGGCTTGCAAGTAATTAAACAAGTTCTAGAGCACAGCACTGCTGGTTGCTAATTGCACTATTTATCAGTCCTTTAGATGACATTCAGTGAGCAACATCTGATAGTATATTGTACAATTTACAATTTTCACCGAGCAGCAAAGCAGCTTCTTCCCTTGGATTACAGGTCATGGGAAAACAAAATTCACAACGAGCAGTTTCGCACCAGGTGGAAGTGTCATGGCCGGTGCATATGCCCCAGAACAGGATCTTTGCAGGAGGGGCGGGCTATGGGGCTACAGTGACAGGAGTCGGACAATAGGGGCACTGGCACCATCTGACAGCTCATTGCCCCCTCCTCTGTCACTCACAGATTCAAAACACATGCTTGACTAATGATGAGGTTGCCTCCTCTCCAGGATTATAAGATCCTGGAATCGCCCCTGCTGATCAAGACACCTTAGCTGTAAACAGGAAAATTACAGGAACATGTGAGAGACAAAGAAATGTGGGACAGGCAGACCTGATCAACACAAATAGCCTTAGTACCCGACCCCCCCTCCTGTAACAGCAAACACCTGCCCCCCACTGTAAGTTACCTTCAGTGGTGCTCTGTGACATGTGCAGCTCAGTGACGCATTTTCAACTTGTTTTGCACGTAATTTATTTTTGAATTTTCATGCCAAAGTTTCCCGGCCGGGATGGTGTGAAACAGCGTGAGGCTGGTGCGACATGTAGAGAATGGAGGGAACGGGAAGGAGGGAGTGAACTGAAAAAGGAGAGTGAAGATGAAGATAGAGATACGTGAAGAAAAAAAGAGAGAATGTAGGAGGATGATTAGGAATAAGAAAGGAGAATAAAAAGAGAATTGGATGGATGGCAGGCAGAATAAGGAGAGAATGACAGAAACACAGAGCTCCTTGTCATATTTTTCTCGCTGTTAAATGATGAGTTTCTCTGGTAGCTATGTGGCTGAGCAGCTTGTCGGTCACGCACGTGTCTCACAAGGCGGCCCACACACCACCCTGGCTCTCACCGTCACATACGCCGAACACGTGTGGGAGTCTTATGTCATTAATATTCATTACTTATTCATCACTATCCCTCAGTGCTCAGTGGGACAATTGGCAACTTAGTGGTGGGGGGGGTGGGGGGTGGAAGGGTGCGTGTGTATGTGTGTGTCTCTGCATCTCAGTGGCACTGGTTCAGCTGCGGGGTGACATGGTGGGGCAGTGGTTAGCACCTCACACCTCTAGGACCTGGGTTCAAGTCTCTGCCTGGGTCACATGTGTGTGGAGTTTGCATGTTCTCCCTTTGCCGTCGTGGGGTTTCCTCCAGGTACTCCGATTTCCCCCCACAGTCCAAAGACATGCTGAGGCTGATTGGAGTTGCTAAATTGCCTGTGTGTGTGAATGGTGTGTGGGTGTGCCCTGCGATGGGCTGACCCCCTGTCCAGGGTTGTTCCCTGCCTCGTGCCCGTTGCTTCCGGGTAGGCTCCGGACCCCCCGCGACCCAGTAGAGTAAGTGGGTATAGAAAATGGATGGATGGATGGTTCAGCTGCATGGTTTTCTCAGGCAGGGAGAATTCCAGTATAGGTGGATGGTTTTCCCTGGCACTGCGAATTCGGGTACAGGTGCATGGTTTTGCCTGGCAGTGAGGATTCTGGAAAAGGTGCATGGTTTTCCCTGGCAGTGCGAATTCGGGTACAGGTGCATGGTTTAACCCTGGCAGTGAGGATTCTGGAATAGATGCGAGGTTTTCCCTGGCAATAAGCATTCTGGTTCATGTGCATGGTTTTCCCTGGCAATGAGGATTCTGGTACAGGTGCATGGTTTTCCCTGGCAATGAGGATTCTGGTACAGGTGCA
>JAODUD010000082.1:17882084-17893011 GCA_026784285.1 Stomatorhinus walkeri | reverse complement strand
TGGCAGTGAGGATTTTGGTACAGGTGCATGGTTTTCCCTGGCAGTGAGGATTTTGGTACAGATGCATGGTTTTCCCTGGCAGTGAGGATTTTGGTACAGATGCATGGTTTTCGTGGCAGTGAGGATTTTGGTACAGGTGCATGGTTTTCCCTGGCAGTGAGGATTTTGGTACAGATGCATGGTTTTCCCTTGCAGTGAGGATTCTGGTTCAGGTGCATGATTCTATAAGGCAGTGAGAATACTAGTGAAAGTTTATGGTCTTAACATGGTTCTGGTCATTATTCATACACCTGTATTTAGCTTCCAAACCTACAGTTATTTACATGACAGACATTGGTTAGCATCTGGGTCTGAGTGGCAGTTACAAGTCCGTTTCTGGTGCTGGTTCATGGATTTCCCCAGAAGGGTATAACTGGCCATCGTCTGCTCCAGGCAAACAGTTACTCCACTGACTTAATGAAATGATGGGCTTGGTACTCAAGCATTATGGAAACAGATATTAGAGGATTCTCTCCCTGTTTCTCTTCTCTGTCTAATCACTCCATCTCTGCACCTTTGTCTCTGTGTTCTCTCTGTTTCTCTCACTTTCTCTATTCTTGTCCACTATAGCTGCTAAATAAAGGTACAAGAGATGCTGAACAAGATCTAATGGGGAAAGGTTAACATTAAAACCGACTTATGATGGTGTGTGTGCGAATGTGTCTGTGTGTGCACTGTACTGTATCCAAGCCTTGTGCCATATACTGCCTGGGATCGGCTCCAGATGCCCCCCCAACCAGGATTAACAGATAGAAGATGGATGGGTGGATGGATGGATATTACCAGTAAATACTGATTGTAAATTGAATCACACAGCTCTCTTCTGTGACATACAAAAAAAACAGCCCTCACCAGAGGAAGCATTTTGGGGAGGGATGGATGAAAATATCAACAAGAATGCATATTTTTTGAGTTAGCGCTGTGAAAATGGCTTTCTATGAACTTGGGTCTTAGCCTTTGCTGCCAGCTGCTGGGCAGACTGCTTAACAGTGCCGATTCTACTTCAGCTTCCGTTTGCTCAGCAGTTAAAGAATATGCATCCTTAAAGACAGAATAAGCTAATGATCTCTCCTTTGTTTGTTTCCCTCACCAGGCTGCCCGTGGATGTGGGACAACGTGACATGCTGGCAGCCGGCTGCTGTAGGGGACATGGTGATAATCAGCTGCCCGGAGATTTTTGTGGCTATGGGCCTAGGGGACGAAGGTGTGTCACATGTTACATTAGCACTGGTTTTCTTCCCACTTGATAAATCTGGTCACAGCGATTTGCTAATGGCTTCAGCTTACAACCTATTCGTTGAGTCTGATAGCCTACTGACATGATTTAGGCAAAGTACTTTGCTGAAAGGTATGAGAGTAGTATCAATCCTGGAACGTTCAGTGGTGGCCCACAGATTACAAGATGGTTTCTCTGCTTCCAGAATTAGCAAAGGTCAGCCGGAACTGCACAGAGGACGGCTGGTCAGACACCTTCCCACACTACGCCGACGCCTGCGCCTACTTTAACAGCACCACTGAAATTGTGAGTGCTACCCTTCCCACAATCCAACCATCACATGAGTCTCAGCCACCTAAACCTGCACCGCATGTCCCTAATCCATGATCAATCGACCCCAAGCTGTACCATGATACAGTGGTACCTCAGAACTCGAAATTAATCTGTTCATACCTCTGGATCGAATCCTAAAAAGTTTGAGTTGTGATGGAATTTTCCCCATAAGAAATAATGGGAAACCAATTAATTGGTTCCCGACCCCCAAAAATTATATCTAAATATGTTTTTTTTTAGCATTTAAACACAACATGAACTGGATAAAACCAGAAGAGCGTATACTGTACTAAGCACCTCTAAGCACATTTATCAAAATAGTAATTTGTAAAGTAAGAAAATAAATGTATCCAAATAATGTGTCCTGCCCCGATCATCCGCTCCTTCCGTGTGCCACGCCCCCTCCTTAACCCCGTGTGGAATCCCGGTGTGATCAGCTGTTTCTGGTTGTTGTCATTAGTCCTCTGTATTTCGTCCGTGTTTCAGTTTGATTCCCCAGTCCGGTCATTGTATTGTCTGTCTGCGTTTTGCCTGCCTTACCTGTAATTAAACCCCGTATTCCCCAATACCCTGACGTCTGCGCCTTTGTCTCCATTCCATCCCCGCTCGGCACAATAATATTATTATAATTATACACGTTAATGGTTTATTATTAATATTAAAATAATTAATAAGAAATCTTTGTTTCTATTAAATATATTTTATTATGTAATAATAATTACTGTTACTGTCTCTCATTGTCTAAATGTATTTTTACTGTCTAAATATATGTATTCAGCTAGTGTAAACATGCTATCACAGCGAATGCGAGGCTGAGACTGAAGTGTTACCCTTCATTTCCGCTGAGAGACATGCCACGTGACTCATTTCCCCGCGCGTACAAGTTATCTTAGGTCGGCGTTCACGGTTTGACTTCTGAGATTCAGATCCAGTTCTAGGTCATTTTTTTTAACTGGTTGGTTTGACCTTTAAGAAATTTGTGTTCTAATGAGTGCGCGAACTGAGGTACCACTGTATTACCATCTCTTTCCCATTTACTGTATATTGTTTGCCGAGGAATGAGAGTTTTAGCCCATCTCCATGTCATGAACCACAGTGGGGACTACCCCTGCCCCCCCCAGCCTGGCTTATCTGACATAGCGGGCCGTGATTGGCTAAGCATGCTGTCACATGGTGCAGTGCTGGAGAATTGTGTAGAAGGATGTTTTTGCACAGTAGCTTTCAATATAATTGACTCAGAGAAGGCTTTCAATAAATAATATAAAACCAAAATAATGGAGTATTAAAGACCAATCTAAAGGGCAGAACTAGCACGACAACTGGCACTGTGACCTCACCCTTCCAGGGTTGAGTGCTTGAATCCAGTCCCAGACTCAGTGTTTATGGAAGTTGGCCAGGTTTCCCTTAAGTACTGTTTCAGTCCACAGTCTAAAAATTTGCAGTTAGTTACACTGGTGTCCCTGAATTACCTATAGGGGATGTGTGTGTGCCCTGCATCCTGGACTGGCATCTTGTTCAGGGTCTCCACCCCTGTCCTCTGCACCCTGGGATAGACTCCGGACCTCAATAAACCCGGTACCACATAAGTGGTTGGCAGATGGATAGATGGACACAGAATTAAACATCTAAACTTCTGTCTCTGTTATGGTGATGATTTCTCCAGTAGTGTTTTTTGGTTATTGTTTAAACTCCTTCATTTCGCTAAAGCTATTTGCAGATATCCAGGCTTATCATTTAAATGAGTCGCTGAGGCAGCCTCGTTTAGCTAACACTACAGCCACTGATAATTTTTCATTAGCCTGGCGCTATGCCCGCTGCCTTCTTCGCACCTCGGCAGTGATGCCCCAGGCCCAGTTCTCGATTACGACCGAGGGGGAAAAAAGCCCAGAGATACCAGTTTGCCCTTGTTCTGCCTCCCCTTTGGCACGCCGGCACGGGGCTGGCAGGAACCTCCCACCGGCATCCTCCTTCCTGTCTTTCTCATCGCCATAGCAACGTCCCCATCCAGGATGTTCACCCTGGTGGTGATTTCAAGCTTCGCTGAATATATTTTGTGAAGTACTGAATCAACCGAGTGTGTGTGTATTTGTGTGTGTGTGTGTCTACGTGTTTGTATAATTCCATTTAAATGTGGATTTGGCTGATACATTGCTTCACAAAGGTATCCAAAACCTTTCGTCCCATCCAGCCATGTCCAATCCCATTTGCATCTGAGGTCCATAGAAAATAATATACTTTGATCGATAGACGCCTGAAAGCGGATGCAGTAGGATGTTAGCGGGTGTATTGCTTAGTGTAACAGGTGCAGGAGAATGGGCAGCACTGCCAGAAATATAATGACCTGCTGTCTATGTTTAGTGTGTGATGCAGCATGCACAGTAATGTCTATGTGATAGGCAGCTGCAATAAGCAGCTACGATACAGACACAGTACCTCACTCTGCTATTTTGTTACATAAAACGAAGCTTGGTGTGCTGCATGATAACCACCACAGCTTCAGGCACCGTCTGCTTTCTCAGCTCCCACTTTTGGCTGCTGCATGCATCATTTGATTCAATAATGCAATTCATGCCTTATTTTTCGTGAAATTTAAGTGCAATCATTTTTTTTTATTATGAAGTATTGTGATTTTATATGCATGTTATTTGCTGTAGAGTACCGTATGTGTTACTTAATATCTTGCCTCTGGCCATTACCTATCAAGATATGCCCAAACTGTCTGGTGGTCCTGGTTCTCTCTCTCTCTCTCTCTCTCTCACTGTCTCTCTCTCCCTATACACACACACACACACACACACCTTGGGTTCGGTGCTCGTTGGGTGCCTGCTACACTAGTTCGTTCCACAAAATTTTTGGTCACAAACCAAATCGCTCATAGGCCACAGCGTTCATGAACTGCAGGCATCACTGTGTGCGTGTGTGTGTGTGTATATATATATGTACAAAAACACTTAAAGTATATGGTGATGTTTGATGTTAATCCAAAAATGATAACAAGTTACTAAAACTTGTATGCTTCGTCAATAGTTCTCCTGATTGATACTGCAGTGTGTTCTTCTAGATTTCCAGTTTACCCAGTAACCTGTGTGGAATGCTTGTGCTCATCTCCACGGCAATCTGCCTGTGTCTCCCCCAGGACCTGTACTATGCGTCGGTCAAGGCGCTATACACTGTGGGCTACAGCACTTCACTGGTGTCCCTCACCACCGCCATGGTCATCCTCTGCAGGTTTAGGTAAGCACTGGCAGCCCCTGCAGCACTGGCAGTGGCTGAGTCACCTCGCAGTGACGGTAGCAGTGACTGCGGCCTCGGCGGGTTTAAATACAGCCCCGGCTGCGTGTGTGAACAGCCTGCTGTCCTTCCCAGGGCCTGTTAGTGTTTCCTGTGGGGCTTCTCATTCCAAAGGCATGCAGGTGAAATGTGTGCATGTACTTGTGTGTGTGTGTGTGAGAGTGTGAGTGTGGTCCAGGTATACCTTACCTTGTGGTTATGAATAGCTGTTTTTTCCCAGTTTCCTGGTCCCCAAATGGGGAAACTCTATTTTTATAAAAATCTACATTGAGAAAAACTAAATGGTTATGGTTAGGGTTAGGGTTAAAGTTGTCATAGTTAGGGTTAGCAGTTTTCTCATAGAAATTAATGAGCGGCCTCCAAAAAGATATGATTACACGACTGTGTATGCGTGTGTGTGTGTGTGTGTGTGTGTGTGTCTGTGCGTGTGCGCGAGTGTGTGTTCAGATCAGCTCCCTGTCAAAGACATTTCCAGAAAACGTCCTAGGTGGCCGTTTGCTTCCCAAGGTCTCTGTATCACTGACTGTCTTTCTGGACGATGTTAAGCTGGACGTGGACAAGTTACTACAACAGATGCATTCATTGGAGTTGTATTGAATATGCTGTATGGTTGATAGGAGGGGAAAATCCATATATTCCTTTTTATATGGCTTTATCCTGCATTTTTCAGGTACAGTATGTGCAAGGCAGTCAAAGGAAATATCTAAGGCTATTTGTCTGGGTAGTAAGTGTATATTTGCTCAGAAAAAAGAACACAATTTAACATTCGAACATATGCAAATTGAGTAACACAATAAAAAGTATAAAACAGAATTTATTCTGTTCTCCAGAACGATTCTTATATATTCTGGATGGCTAGAAGAATACCGCTTTCGTTCCTAAACCTCTCCTCAGGGACAGGAAAGCCAAGCCATGTATTCATTACATTTACTACCAGCTCTCTCAATTAATTAACTTAATTAGTTAAGTAACTGAGTGATTTATTGATTAACCAAACATGTTATGCCAGTGGTCTAGTGGGTGTGGTGGATGGTTGCTCCAAATCCTAGGATGACTTTAGGAGAGGTTTTGAATCGGACAGGCTAACACTTTGACAGACATAATACGCATCATAGTTTTACACCAATATGAAGATCATTTATACATGATTTCCTTTGAGTGCCTGAGATCTTCGCACAGTGTTGTGTCTGCATCGCCTTTGTAGCTGCCATCATGACGCCCAAACTGGCGTTACTCGGCCGGTGCTGCTCTCACATCCACGTCTTGCCACAGGAAGCTGCACTGCACTCGGAATTTCATCCACATGAACCTGTTCGTCTCCTTTATCCTGCGCGCCATATCCGTGTTCATCAAGGACGGCGTGCTCTATGCAGAGGAGGATAGCGACCACTGCTTTCTGTACACCGTGAGTCATGGTGACCCACAGCTTCATATGCGTCATGATAACTGATGGCCGGTCACAGGAGGCCTGTGTTGTGATCAGTGATCGCTAGTGAGATTTCATATATAGACAACACTACCCTCTTCGGGCATTTAACAAAAATTGTCATTGTTGACAGCACTCGGATAATTCCTCTTTTGATTTGCTGAGATAATGGGCAGGAATGACTCATATAAAGTCCTACTTCACTTAATGACCCCCAGGTAGCTTCAGTCAGATTACCATGGTGACCGGTGCTGTATCTCTCTGGCCCAAGGTGGAGTGTAAGGCAGTTATGGTGTTTTTCCACTACTGCGTCATGTCCAACTACTTCTGGCTCTTCATTGAGGGCTTGTACCTCTTCACCCTGCTGGTGGAGACCTTCTTCCCTGAGCGGACATACTTCTATTGGTATATCATCATTGGTTGGGGTAAGTAACATTAGCATCTTTACAACCCACTTCATCTTCTCAATGGAAAGATCAATTTATCTTATTTTTCTACTCAATGGCTATTCATTTATATTAACAGGATTCTGGACTTGTGAGACATTAAACTGCTCCATCAAAAGTCTTGTGTGTCTCTTTACTCTCTGGATCCGCAGTATGGCTCTAGGAAAGCCCTAGACAGTAATAGACCAGTTTGGCTCCACATAAGTTGCTCTCATGGGATAAATTGCAGATAATCACAAGGGACAGACTTACTTGAGTAATCACACTTGCATTAGCAAAATGTTGTTTTCTTATGTGGTGCATCTATCCCAGTTGTTCTTAAACATTTTACAATGTGTACCACTTCAGAAAATAGTAGGCTCTTCACATGCCATCTTTAAGACTGATGTCACAAAAGGCTATACCTTTGTTTGCCACCAGAGGGAGCTTGTGTACCATCAGACAAATGCATACCGTAGTTTGAGAACCACTGACCTAGCCAACCATATGCTCAACATTATGTCTGTGTCCAGGGATGCCCACTGCCTGTGTCACGGTCTGGGCGGTGCTCCGGCTGCACTTTGACGACATCGGGTGAGCAACCAGCCTGTAGCATTCGATGCTATGTGAGGGTTTGTGTGGGATGATTTGATTGGGCCAGATGTGGCTCGCTCAACCAACCACAAGTCTCTTTTCAAATGTAGGCATTGCATTAAGCCAGTAAAGACAGTGTTGTGCTTGACTCCCACCAAACACCAATGACTCACTCCACCTCTGTTGTGTTTCCCCAGCTGCTGGGACATCAACGACAACGCTGCCATCTGGTGGGTCATTAAGGGACCTGTAGTGGCATCCATTATGGTGAGTGACGACAAGGAAAGTTTGTGACAGTGTTGTGTGATGGTCTGTTTCTTGAGCCAGTCAGTAACGTATTAAATGACTCACCTCAACACGGAGAGTCTCCAGTAAGTTTTATCACCATTATACTGTGTCAAACGCAAAGAATTTTCACAAGGTTCTCAGGCAATAAAAGTACCTCACCTTTAATCTCTGTGCTTCAGAACGTCTCCAAATGATTCTGTACATAATCAGGCAACAGATCAAATTTAAAGTTTCAATTTGTTTTGGAAAACATGTGTGACTTGGATGAAATTACAGTACTCTAATATTTGGATATTGTTTTTTTCCATAAAATTAGCAAAGATGGACAGCGTGTAAAAGAGTTTTCCATCCTGATCGGGGTGGTTCAGATGCTATCTAATGCCTGGTTTGCTCTCCAGATAAACTTTGTCCTCTTCATCGGCATCATCATCATCCTGGTTCAGAAGCTGCAGTCTCCTGACATTGGCGGCAACGAGTCCAGCATTTACCTGTGAGTGAGTCGCCACTCGCCCTCTGAGCAACAAGCTGGGGTTGTAAATTGAAATCTGTGTATCCTATTTTATTCGGACAACATTAAGCAAGCAAGTATACTGCTCGACAAAGACAGAACACAGTAACTGTGCTGTCAGAGAAAAGTTTATTTTGCCTTTGTTTTAATGTGGATTTCATAGTTACTGTAATTTTCACCATTTTCCTCAAAAAACAGGCAGTGTTGACCTAAGGTGTTTTGTCACAAGACAATTTCAGCAATTTTGAGAAATGTGCAGTTACTGTGTTTCACCTTTGTGGGGCATTATAGTACCACTCAAAGGATTTAACACACCTGCCGGAAGCCAGGTTTTGCACAATTATCTATGCTTTAAACTAGAGGCCACTAACAAAGATTTTTTTCTATAGATCTACCTACTATTTTATCAGCTTGTAGATTAAACAGTTAACTTTCTTCCAGAAACTCAAATTGATCATTTAGGTTCAAATCCAACACATACAAGAAAACATACTAGCACTGTCAGTCAATGTAGAATAAGGCCACATTTTAGCCTAAACAATTTCTCAAACACTTATTCAATGGACATTCTAACATAGCAGGCAGACAACTTTCTGGTTTTAATAATGAGTATTTAGCAGCTACAAGACCAAAACACATTAAAAAGCTTACTCTGGTGGCTTATCACCCACATTAGCTTCTGTGCATTTTCACTACACACATTAAGCCTGGATAAGTTCAATGTACTTCTGTGTTTTGGGGAAACTGGTTTCATACACATATATATAAAAAGAAGTTGGTTTAAATTAAAGTGAAAAGAACTTGCTTCTACTCACTGTAGTGAATTTTCCTGCCCAATTATTTCACTTAATATACTAAGTTCAATGCACTAAATTCACAATTAACTTAAATATAATTTGTAAGTGATTTGTCCAAATTACACTGTAAACCCATGTTCAACCGACTTAAAAGTTGACAAAACTGATTACCTCAATTTTTAAAATCAAAGAGTTTTAAGTGGTACATTTTCTAAAAATACCCAACTAATTTTTCCTCTTTCAAATCCAGTAAATTGTCATGGACATGGCATGGGCAAGGCAGAGAAAGGACAGCAGCAACGAGCCACAGAAACTAAACACACTGGGTAAAACTACAAACAAAAGGACCACGAGGAGTCAGAAATAAACAGGGTGAAACCCCACAAACAGAACCATAAATGACCTTCAAAGTGAAACCACTAACGCAGCAAAACAAACATAACAGAAACATTCTAACACAATAACCAACCAAGGAACTCAACTAAGGCAGGTACATAAATACACAAATGGAACCGGGTAATAAAGTAGGAGGAGTGAGACATGAAACAATTAACCAATCAGGGAGGGAGCAGGACAATGAGCAATCAGGTAGAATAATCATGATGCAAAGGGGAACAGGTGGGTCTAATACATGCAATCAAGGAACCCAGAGACCAACAGGGAAACTAAGAAATGGAAGAATATAACAAAGACAAGTAATATATAATCACAAACACAGGCATCTAGCAAAACCCAAAACAGAACGCAAACCAAGAACTAGGAACAGGAACACTGAAATAGAAAATAAACCCTGGGGATCACAATCCAAGGATTACTAATAAAGAGGAAACTGGGCTCAAATTAAATAAAGGGTTTATAGCCACACATTCAGCCCATAGAGCAGGGGTCTCCAACTCCGGTCCTGGAGAGCTACCATCCAGTAGGTTTTCTGTCATACCTGGCTTCTGATGAGCCTGTTCTCAGGTAAATACTAGGAACAGGTGTGGCTCATCAGAAGCCAAGTGGGACAGAAAACCTACTGAATCTCTCTCTCCAGGACCGGAGTTGGAGACCCCTGACATAGAGCTACACAGCAGTCTGAGAAGCTGGGGAAACACGCTAAGAATTTGAAGGACACAGTGAGGACAGGATAAGATGAGAGCACATTGGCTGTGAAGGGCAGCTACCTGTCGCAGCACCCAGGGAGGTGGGGATTAAGGACATTGCTCAAGGACCCACAGACTTACTGCAACCAGGCTTAGTCCACTGAACTGTAAGCTGGCAACAATAAAAGCCACTAAAAATCCTAAAATTACTTTGATTTATTTATGTATTAAATATTTCAATATGAACTATAACAGATGGAAATTAAAGTTCATATTAGTTATATAAACTAAACAAATTTGTAATTAATGTGTGCAATTATTTTTTTTTTATTAATCCAACAGAGACCATTATCAGTCTGCTTAAATGTAATTCGTATGTTTGGTTGATATTAACATATACATTTTAATTAAATTAAACTTTATTGATGTAAGGCCACTTTGAGTACCAGTCCTAGCCTTGTGGCCTTGGGTGATGGGTAATATATGCATAAAGGTATTAGGAGAATTGTGACGCCTTCCGGGAACCACTCACTCCCCCGTAGACCATGCAGTGCGGCTGCATGCATATTTGCATAAGACGATATGGTACTGCCTTTTATTCAGCAGATTTTAAATTTTTATTTATGTATTTATTTTGCACAGTATAAAACCACGTTTTTGTTTTGTGATAATTTGAACTACTCCCATAATTGTTAAAGGAGAACATTCGTTATGATGAATGAAGCATTTTAGAAATCATAAAGGTAAATTGGTTAAAATAATATAAAAAGATGCGTCGATTTAAAATATTGATGTAGACCAATTTTCAGAGTCGACGTCATCGACACACACGGGGGACACACACGCACACGCACGCACATGTAGGGTAAACATATCCTTATGGGGACCGCTCGCACACACACACACACACACACACACACATACA
>JAODUD010000082.1:17860383-17878017 GCA_026784285.1 Stomatorhinus walkeri | reverse complement strand
GCAAATGTAACAATTTCGGGCTGTTCAGTTGATTTGTGGAAAATATACGTGTGTGTGGTCTACACTAATATATCCTGTCATGCCTGACATAGACGAGATCTACACCAAACAAGGCAGTAAGATTCGGTTGTCTCTTCCAATTATTAAGATTAAACTTTTAGACAATTTATACTTGGCGATAAGCATGTTACATTGCTCAGTATATCCATTCCATCTTCAGAAGTGCCTTTCCAACCACATAACAACTGAGTTATCTTACAAAGAGAACATCTGCTTCTCTTTCCGAGAGCCTCAATGATCTGGAATGCAAAGTGCTTTTTATCGGAGCGTGTCAGTAATTTAAATAACAGCAGCTAATCATCCCTTTAGATGAGAGACTTTCTCCAGATGCCATAACCTGTGGCCACAAGAAACACTTAAAAAAACATTACTGGAATATCCTAGAAAAAAGTGTGACATTTAAATGAATCCCACTAGGTCCATATTCCGTGACCTCAATGAATAAAAATAGTATAGTCTTAAATTTACTTTATATTAGATATATACGAGTGAAATGCAAATATTTAGAAAAGGAGTATAAAATAGATTATTTTCTAACTGATTTTGTAATACCACAGTGATATTATTTCTTCTGATGAAATGTATGCTAATGTAGATTTCAGCAACAGTTTACAGTATCAAATAGCAGAATAAATTATCACGCTGCGTGGCTGGTGAGGCCCCGACTTCTCTCTGTGGCATCTTTAGGTTTCCCAAAGAACTCAATAAGCCAATCAACAAAACAAAGCAATCCCCATCTCACAAGTTGCACATTTTTTTTCTTCATATCAAAATTCACTTGAGCCATCAACTGCCCCCTAGTGGCTGCCAATTCCTCAGACGCCTGTGGCCCGTTTTGTTGCTGTGTTGACAAAAAAAATTGTGTTCAGTACTTTGTGAATGAGCCTTAAGTATTCTCTCCCTGATGTCAACGCATTTGACTGCATAGGTCACTTCAGCCAGTACAATGGTGGTTTATTTCTGCGACTCTTTGTCACAATACCTGCCGAGGTTGGTTAAAACCTTCGTCTTTCTGTACTTTTATATTATCGTCTTCAGTGCTAGTGGGTAGCATGATGTACAGCCTGGTGCCCATGTGGTAAATTCGTGCCCTATAGCCACCTTTCTGCTCTTTTATATGCATGCTTACTTGTTATTTTTGTGTAACATGAACAAAGGTGCCAATAACAGTATTTTTGACAAGGGAAGACGAAAAGATCCTTTAAAATGTTGTCTAGTACTGGGATAAGTGTTTGATGAACTCGTGAACAGTTTTGGCCAACTTTGACAGAAGTCAGTCTAGCTCCCAACCCAGACCGATGGCGTCCCCCAGCGAATGGAGACATCGATTTAAATGGCAAGTATTTGCCAGAAAAAGAAATGGATTTTAGAAATGGTGTCCTTTTTATGCGTGTTTACAACCAGAGAATACAGACGAAACGTAGACATCTCGACATGCTCCCCACAATTCAAGTGGCAAGTATCACTGCGCGTGTGCTGAGTGGCACTAGGTTCAGAAACGGTTAAGTTCAGGCTTAGGCTATGCAACACGAGTGGCTTAGAAATTAAGCTCATAGGGAGATCTGTGTTTCATATTATATAAAAAGATCTGAATTACAGCGTAATACTTCTCTAAATGTATGACCCGTGAATGTGCAGAGCATGTTTTTCAGCATTTATGTATGATATCGTTTGACTTTCCTTTGAGGAATCAGGAACCAGCTATTCCACAGCTGATTGTAAACAAAGATGGGTCAAGGTGCTGAGCAAGCATTTCGACTTCAGCAAGGTCTGACTTGGACGGTTTATTTAACACTGGTTTTGGTCTCATCTCCTCCTAAAACATGAGGGGCTCATTTTATGCTATTTGATACTGGTTATCTCTTTGGAGGGGGGGGGCAGTGAAGACTGGTGCGGGAGGGATTATGCACCACAAGTCTCTCTCCAACAGCACGGCAGAAATTGGACAAGTGAAATACTACATATGAATCAGATTTCATATTTAAACTATGAGCTAATCCAGTCTTGCATCTTCAGGGGAGTAAGTCAGGGGGTGTTTTTTACAGTTATGTAAATATATGACTATATTTGAGGCAGGAAGGTGGTTCAGTGGGAGCCTCACACCTCCAGTGCTGGGGCTATGATTCTTCCCCAGGCTCCGTGTGTGTGTGTGTGTGTGTGTTTCTTGTCTGTGCTGTAACACAGGAGCACCGCTAGAGATTTTGGGCCCCATGAATGTATATCATATTTTGCTCCCAACTCAGACCATTCCCATTAGGCTGCATATGTCACTGCACAGTACCAAATGGTCCCTGTCACTCAGGGACCCTTGGAAAGTTGAACGCACCCCCTCCTCCCCTATACGGCACCCCTGATTTACATTACTAACGAGTTTCCCAGTGTTTACGAATCAAGGCCATCGAGCGATATAACTGTACTGAAATAAGCATAGACCCCCCCCACCAGGGTAGAAAAAGGTCGACATATACATGGAAATGTAGGGAGAATAGATTGGTACACTTGCAGTTACATGGGATTAGTTAAACAACATATCAGTTGTCATTTGTGAGCTTTTTAAATGTTTATGTTATTCTGCAATATAAGCTACAGTCTGCATCCATCCCTGAGAGTTTCCGGTACACAGTACTGGAAACCTCATGTGTAAATAAGACTGGGGTCAGAGTTACGCTGACAAAGGTCAAAGGTCATGTCCGCTCTTCCGCTTGTTGTATGGTTTTTCATTTTGTTTTTGTTTTTTTTTAGATTGACCACACTGTTTAAATGTCTGTTTTCTTTCAGTGTACATATAACGGATGAATTTTGTACACCGTTGAAATATTGACTTTTAATTGCATTAAATGTTTTTTTGACAGTGGGTTACTTACGATTGCTGTGGTTTCCAGTAGGATCACTGGCTGAAACTGAGAGAAGCCAGAGAACACGTCACTGGATAGAGGACACACCAATGTGAATGCAAAGGGAAACATATTTAAAAACAACACAGAGGGCAATATGAAAATAATTTAAGAGCATGTTTCTATAAATTCTGAAAGAACTTTACAATACATGGATCAATGTTTAACTACCATCAAACTGTGAAATCGCTAATTTTACCTGAACAGAATTACAACTATTAGCAGTTTATTTGGAAGCTAAACATATGCACAACTGTTTAAAGCACGAGCCATTTCCATCCACTGTGTAGTTCCAAATTGCTTAGCAGCCAGAACATCAGGTGAAGCAGGAAGTGGTGTCCAAAAATAGACAGTTCCGTGACCCTCCAGTAGGGAGCGGTCTTTTCTGTACCTCTGTCAATGGGAGACAGTTCAATCTGGGTCCAGAGGGAGAATTCTCCAACTGCAGTAGTCAAAACTATTGTTCTGCTATCCAATAGCTATCGATCTTCACACTCTTTATTATTACAAATGATAAGATCACATGATTAGGTTTAAACACATCAATATTCTCAACAAGGACGACCACACTCTCTACCGTATCCCGAACATGACGCATGTATTTTACCTTTAACATATAATCATTTACCATATTTACTAAGCAGCATTGTTAATATAATAATTTAACCTTATGGCTTGGCGGAATAAACACATTGAAGCTAATCACCTGTATTATTCCATTTAAAATATATTTCCACATTTAACTTCTGACACAAAACACACTGATGGACAAGCTAAAGGGTTATTTTCCAACAGATATTAATTTGTTAATATAAACTATTTACAGCACATCACATGAACATGTGATGTGTATTTAAAATAATAAACTTTACAGTTTAGTGCTCCAGGTTTATACATTTTTAAAAAAGTCATTTAAAAAATCCTTAAACCTTAAAATATTCTTTATCTTAAAAACAAGATCATGTGGTGACTTGAGGCAGGCTTTATTTTTCTTGCTTTACGAAGGGAATTATCAAAAAAAATAATTAATATTGCAAATGAGATAGGTGCCTTATTTGAAAATAATTTGTATGGAAAATGTGTGACGTCCCTTCATAAAATGCCTAATAAAAGTAACCAGAATTATTTAAAATGATAAAATATTATAAAAGTGTCACTGATGACATGGACAGCTGTAAAAATTATAGTGTGCTGTGCAAGTGCAGCATATTCATAATTATAAAAGTGTTGAGCACAAATATTGTACTTAAGAAAAAACATTATTTCCCTGCTTTTCAATATGTGCTTTAATACATTTAATACTGTCTTTTGTGTTGTGGATTGATGCACATTAATAACTTCACTGTTAAATGACACATGAAAAAAAATCATTGATTTACACTCACAATAAAGTTATTTATTGATACAATATGGGCTGAATGAAAATCTAATATTCATTCTCCTGTTGTGTTGTATTAGCAGTCTATGTCTATATTATATTTCCTGTGTATTATTGACAGTTTTAATATATGTATTTTCATTTCAGCCATTCCCTATTCTCTGTAATATATAATTTATAAAATCCATAATTTACACACTGTCATATTTTATATAAAAATACCTAGCTGTTTCCTGTTACTAGCAGCCTCTAATTCACATGACCTTTCAGTACAGTCTCCTATTACATCTAAGGATGGCAGATTAGAGATTATTTTTCAGATTTTTTTTTCTTTTTTCTCCTATTTCCCCCTATTATAACCAAAACCCCCATTCAGCATTAATAGGTCCATGGATGTAGACATGTACATCTGGGATTCATTTGGGTTTATGATAATGGTTAGGTACCACCAACAGTGACATCACCAATTACCTCAGCAATGATGTTAACAATGACATTTCTGGTCTCATGACAAAATAATTTACAGAACTCATTTACATTCTCTACTGACCCCACCTCCAAACAATATGAGTTTTCATAGCAATGAACATTGAAGGCGTGTGTTTTTTTTCCTCGATTGGCATATATGACACACATTTATCTTGCCTCTGTGTATCGTAATGTACACTCCAGCTTCACTCCTCAAATGTCTTACGTTTGGGAACGTATAACCAAGCTGCCCCCTCAGAAATCAGCACATCAGGATGCCTTTTTCATCAACGCATTTCCTGCGATTATAAAACTTTTTAATTGTACTGACTCATGTGATGCTCACCAAAACAAAGGGGCAGGAGTGATTCTAGGATTTTCAAAAGTGGGGGGTATGAGGTGCTATAATTCAAACAGGTGGGCCAACTTTTTCATTAGCCAATAATATGTTTTGAATTGGTGAGTGACTGGGGAGGGGATACTCAGGCGGCCAATCATTTTTCAACTGGGACTAGTGCGCCTGTGGCTCCACTCCTGCAAAAGGATTGTCCTCTTTGGATGCTGACTGCAAACTCACACTCATTTGAACAGACAGCAAGCGTTTAGTGAAGGTGCCTCTGTCAGTACTTGCCTCTGTACTGGGCCCCCAGGGGGCAGAGGAATCTGGATCAGGTTCTCAGATGGACGAGACGCTGTTCTGGCCCTCGAAGGACAGCAGCTCCTTGGGGCTAGCCTTTTCCAGCACGGAGATCTGCGTGACAGTGCTGCTTTCGGCGAATAGCGTCCGCCGTCTCTTGGCAAAGCTCAGGTAACCTTGGCTCTGCCACTTGCACAGTCGCTTTTTTAGTTCAGTCTGCACCTTCAGCCATCAGGAGAAACATTCCCTTAACATTCACAAAATGTTCACACAATGTTCTTGATGCATCCACGTGATGTTCTCACTATGTACTTGCGATGTTCTCGCTACATTCATGCAACATTAATATAATGTTCTAGCAATGTTTACTTGCTGTTCTCAAATATCCATGCAACAATGTTTACACAATACTCTCACAACGTCCACTCAGTGTTCATGCAATGCTCTCACAATGTTTACACCAGAGGTGGAAAGTTCAGGTACAGAAAGCAAAAAGTTTATACATTGTTCTCATAAAGATTCGCTCAGAAATGTGAAAGACTGTCCGCATTTGCGCACGTGTCACAGACTATTTTTTGGCTGAAAAATCCACTTTTTCATCAATGCACGTTATTTTTATCTTAAGTTTAAGGTTAGGGGTTAGGGTTAGGGTTAGGGCTGCAGTAAGGAGTGGGATCAGCCCCCACAAACCGCGCACATGAGGTCAGGTCAGGCCAGGTTGGGGAGCATGTGCTGATGTAGCCCATTGCCGCACCCAGCACATGGTGAAACTCCACAGGATCCCGACTGGCAACCCCCCAGGCAGACACACGGTCCAGTCCCACCCTCCAAAAATCCATCTGCCGCAGCCAGGTGTCACGTGGGTGTGCCCTCGGCCTGGTCAAGCCCCTCAGGTCCTTAGTAACAAGGATCCTGTGAGCTGGCTCACCCTCAGGAAAACGTGCTATGTGGCTGTAGTGCCGTAACTGACGCTACCTTGCAATGCAGGTAATGTGCCTCATTCGGGTCTCCTCTAGCTACCGCTCATTCGACACAAAGTCATACCATTGGTACCCAAGGATTCTCCGAAGAGACACAGTATCGAAGGAGTCCAGTCTTCGTCTCAGCTCTCTGGATAGCGTCCATGTCTCACAGCCATACAGCAAGACAGGGAGCACCAGGACTCTAAAGACTTGGACATTCGACCTCTTGCAAAGATATCAGGATCTCCACACACCCATTTCTAGCAACCTCATGACCACCCATGTTCTCCTAATCCATCTGCTGACTTCATAGGAAGAGTTAGCAGAGACATGAACATCACTTCCGAGGTAAGTGAATATCTTGATGAGGTCGACACCTTCCCCAAAGCAGACACACTATTGATGGCTGTACCTAAGAAGTCATTAAATGCCTGGATCTTGGACTTTATTCAGGACACCCGCAATCCCAGACACTCAGACTCCTCACTCGGTCTCTCAAGAGCCCCAATCAGAGCCACCATTGACTCCACAAAGATCACAGCACTGTCAGCAAAGTCAAGATCAGTGAATTTTTCTTCATCAACAAATGCCCCCAACTACTGGACCCCACAACGCTGCCCAACACCTAGTCCATGCAAGCACTGAACAGAGTAGGAGCAAGAACACACCTCTGGCAAACTCCGAAATCAACTGGGAAGAACGCAGAGGTTCTCCCTCCACACTGCACAGCAGACACTGTACCAGTGAATAGGCTGGTCATGATGTCCAGAAGCTTTAGGGGGATCCTGCAAAGTCTCAGAATGTCCCACAGGGCAGTTCAATCAACTGAGTCAAACACTTTACGAAAATCAACAAAGGCTGCAAAGACCTTCTGTCAATATTCATGCTTGTGCTCAATGAGAACCCTCAGTACCAGGATGCAGTCGATGGTAGACTTCATAGGCGTAAAACCAATCTGCTCCCACTGCTGATAGGATGACCCAATCAAGGACCTTACCCAGCACTGAGAGCAGTGTTATTCCCTTATAGTTGCCACAATCCAGGCGATCACCCTTCCCTTTCCAGATATGGACCACAAGTCCCATTTTCCAGTCAGTTGGGATGACGCCTGACTCCCAAAAGGAAGCTTGCCTGCAATGCCAGGAGCACAGCCTTACCACCAGCCTGGAGAAGTTCACTCCAGATACCACAGATCCCTGCAGCCTTCCTCGCCTGCAGCTGATTCACTACCCGTGCAATCTCAGTGAGATTTGGTGGTTCACAGCTGACTGGAGGACAGTGGACCCAGAGATGTCCAATGTCCTAGCCAGAGGGTCAGCTTTAAACAGCTGCTCAAAGTAGCCGGCCCAGTGGGTCACAACTGCAGTGTCATCCATATGGACTATTTTATCATCCACCCTGACTGCAAGTCTCCGGGGATCAGATTCAGATGTACGTAATGCTTCGATTCCTCTGTAAGCAGAACGTGGGTCATTACACCAAAGATGATGTGTCACCTGCTTACAGATTTGTCTAGCAAACACCTCTTTGTCTGCCCTCAGAGCCCTCACAACCACTGTCCTCAGTTCCCGGTATAGATTGGAGTCGCCACCAAGTCGCGCGCTGCGACTCCTCTCGATAATATTCAGGGTGCCCTGCAAGATGAAAAACCTCCTTCTGGGAACACCGGCAACACCAACACAGCCCTCAGCAACCTTCAGGGTCTTCCCACGGAAGGTCTGCCACATCTCATTACAGTCAGCGGTCGCACCCAAGTCTGCAAGTTCCTCACACACACCGCGTGCAAACTCATCAGAAACAGCTTGATCTTGGAGTTTAGCCAGGTCTAACCTGATTCTCCTAGTAGCTGATAGCATGCTGGATCTAAGCTGAATCTTCAGAGTAGCAACAACGAGTCTATTGTCAGAATTCACAAACTGGGCACTTCTGTAGACCCTGTAGTTCTGCAGGAACCTCCAGCATCTGCCCACGAGGACGTGATTGATGTCTTTCGCCGCTTATGCTGCTCAGAGCGTTGGAACCAGGATCCAGCAACCCGCAGCCCCTGACCTTTCACAAAGTCGAGGAACATGGAGCCACTCCAAACAGCTACTCCCTGAGTATGTCAGCCATCAGAGCGACCAGACCGAAAGTAGGTACTCCCACCCACAGACATCTGGCCACTCCCAGCACTGAAATGCAGAGTTTATGAAGCTCACCTGACAGCAGAGGAAGATGGTTATCTTGACAGAGAGACCAGACGTTCCACACGCCTACCCGGAAGGGCCACCTCAAATTGGGACCCACGTGCTGCCATTCAGCAGGTGACACTACAGCACCACACCAGCCATGATCCCTGACAGGCCTGACCCTATTAGCTCTCCGACGGTTGCAACTTTTTTGGGGATGAGGCTCCTGAAGGCTTTCCCCCATCCCCTTCATGGTGTGTGCGACCTTCCTGTGGCCGGCTGCAGCAGAGCTACTCCAATGGGGAGCAGAAGGATGTCGGACCTGTTTAGCCTGAGCTGCTGTGAAGTGTTTTACAGTGGCTGGAGTGTCAATTCCCCCACCAACCCCCAAAATATTGTTTCCCTGCAAGTTGTTAGGACTGCTACCCAAGACAAAAATGTTGAGGTTAGCATGAAAGGTAAAGTTGGCATAAAAGCCAGCCCCCATATGTCTCAAACTTGTAAATGTGGTCCAAACATTCTCACAAAAGCCATTAGGATGTTATCATATGTTATCCCTGCCTTCCCTGCAGCTTGTGCTACTGTCCTGTTAGGTGTCCCCTTCCGGGACTTTCCAGCTTGTCGGAGGCTCCCCGGGGTACGCGATGCACGTCACATCCCGATGGTGTGTGTGCAGGTAAGGGAGAGGGCCAGGGAGGGGCCGGTTGGTCTACTCACCTCTCCGTTCAGGAAGCAGTAGAGCAGGGCCACAACAAAACCCTGAAAGGCAGAGAGACACAAAGGCGTCGCCCGGCATGCTCACATGAGACATGTAACATCTCTGTTGAGGACACTGCAAGATGCATAAGAGGGGCCAGCATTCCTACAGTGGGGGGTGGGGGGGCACTTCATTAACCATTAATCATTAACCAATGACATGTTTTGAGTCTGTGAGTGACACAGGAGTTGGGAAATCAGCTTTCAGCTGGTGGTAGAGCCCTGTGGATTATTCATGATGGGGGATGGTGGACACCCACATTGCTTCCAGCTCTTGTTAGAGGGTTGGATCGTGGTCCTCCCACCCCAATGTCGCCACCTACCTGAAAGGAGCCGAGCCCCAGCTCGATGTAGAGCCTGGCCGCCTCCCCAGTGTTCTCCGGCAGGAAGGCAAACACCATGTAGTGTGTGCCGAACAGCGGGATGAGGAACAGCGTTGACTTCGCCAGCCTCCTGACAACACAGAATGAGTCGTGGTCACGCTGCCACTGTATCACCTAAGACTCACTGATGCCTTCTAATTGCGCTGGATTAACCAAAACGTTTAATTAATCGTAGTTTGAGAGCTGGTGCGAGTAAAAGCTTCTCTTTCATGTGACATTTCATATAATAATAACAACAATAATAATGATAATAATAATGAGGGGGGATTATTTGGGAATAGGTGCCCCCACTTTACAACAGGGCAGCCTGAATAAATTTATCCTTAAGCTGAATCTATTTCATTTATTCTCTGAGAGGACTGGAGGAGTGGCCCGGATATTGGAAACATAAATTCCCATAATCTGACACTGGCAGGGAGAGATGGGGAAGTGATTTCGGCTGGGCAGTGATCTGCGTGCCCCTCGCAGTGTCTCAGTGCAACATTTTTGATTTAGTTGGTATAGCTTTTATTTCTTATTTCATAAATAAATTTATATATAAATGGTAGAATTGGCATCCAGGCTGGGCTTCAGCCTTTTGCACTTTGCTGCCTGGGCTTCAGAGCCCCCTGCCTGTGACAAGCAGTAAGAAGATGGATGGATGGATAGATGGATGGATGGATGGATGGATGGATGGAAGGATGCTGGATGTATGTTGCCAATGCTGTTTTGTTTGGTTGCTTATATTAAATAGTTTTCATCTGCTTCTCCTCACTTCTTAGCTTGTAGTCTCATGTGACTCCAGAAGCACCTTCTGCCATGTTCTGGGAGGAGATGTATCTGAGTGAGGCTTTACTCGCACACCTGCTCGTGTGACGTATGACTTGTGCTGCCTGTTTGGTTTATAGGCTCCATAAACTACCCTAAACAATAAAAAGAATGAATTAAAATGGGGGAAATAATGAATTTGCACAAGAGCTCAGCTCACCCTGTAAAATGAATAAGCACATCGCTGAAGATGGAAATGGCCTAAATGGATTTGGTCGGGCAAATAATTAATTCAACCATATGTGGGAGATACAGCATGGTTTGCAGTCCTATATGGGCATCAAGCCTGCCCTTCCTGTCATTAAAGCACAGCTGTACACCAGCATCTGCATCTCCAGTCTGATATTTGTTGGCCAAGTTGCCATTGAGTTATGGACCTCTCCACCGGTGTTTCTGTCCAACCCAGGAGGACTGAGAAGTTCCTGATCATGTCCCAATGCCCAAAAGTTTCCCAAAATGGGACTGCTGGATGATAAGCCTAACTGAACGGTGCATTAGCCTCAGTCCAGGAACTGGTGTTCCTTGCACTGTCAGGTGAAGTATCATACTTTGTAAACATAACACCACCCAGCACTGACTTTTCCCATTTACGATCATTTCGTACCACAGAAGCATGATGAATTTCCCTGTGGGAACAGCCGACACCGGGGCCAAATGAGTTGTCTATCCTGGGCGGACTCACGTAAAATGGCTTGAGTCGTTGCCTCCCACGCTGGGCGACTTGAGCTTCTGCACCAGGATGCGAATCACGTTGATGAAGATGATGAAGTTGACCTGCACAGGGGACATATTATGGTTTGGTTACTGAGATGGACGCCCACCATAAAAGGCTGCGCAGAGAAGCTTACACAGCCCAGTCACTGCGACCTTGAACCGGAGCCGCCACACTCACCAGTAACGACACTGTTATCGGACCCTTGATGATCCACCAGAAAGCTGCATAGTCATTATCATCCCAGCATCTGTCATGCAAACAAATTCATTAATAAGCAGGAATTAATGCACCCAGTTTGTGTGTAAATTAACTGAAAGGCAACTGGAACTCGTGCTGTTTTATCAAAGGCATCTTCAGTCCAATGGGATTTAAGCTTACTAAGGAATAACGCTGGCCTGCCTTCCGTCTCACAACCACACTGACTGCTTTTAAATTAATTGCTGCTACACCGCCAAGTTGTCCTAGAGCAAACACTGTAAGTCTGTGAGTCGTTTAAGGACTGCTATAAATATGGTATAATAACATGCAAACAGGAAACGATCTTTTCAATTGTGCATATTCTGCAAACCCACTCTTGCCCTTCTGCCAAATAAATAGTTAATAAGTTACTGTTCTGAGCTCTTCCAGCTGTGGAGAGACAGTGAAGCAGGGGCACATTTAGACTGTGCGCCCTTCACCTTCCTCCTAAGATGCTAGTGGGCAGATGTCTGCACGAGATGTCTGAAGCAGTGCTTCCCCAGTGAGTCCCACTTTCCCAATAACTCATGCATGCATTCCAGTTTGCAATAGAAGTGGTCAATTACTGCAGTCATGGCCGCAGACAGGGGCGGTTCTAAGGTAAGGAGAGAAGTGGGGCCTTTCAGAGAACCCTGCCAATGAGATGGAGTTCACGATTTAAAAGTATAAAATTCTGTCTGTGTTGCTGACGGAACCTCATAAATATCAGTAACTGGCACGTGTACACATTCTGTGACAAGCCAAGACGGTACATACAGTGAAGCCAAACCAACACAAAACCATCAACAAACCAATTTCACTCAACAGCAATGCGGACAAGTAGGTACCATGAAAGAGGTGCAGATTAGACCAGAACGATATTCCAGTAGGAATTGGCAGTAAAAAATTTCACTGAACATGCTAATGTACTCATTTAAATCAATATGTGGGACTGACTGCACCAAAATAAGTGTCTCATAGTATGCTGTTTATATAGTCTGTAAATTTGTTTTTTTTATATATGACTAGAGCTAGAGGGAGTCTGCAGCAGTGGGTTTTTAATATCTATGGGGGTACATGACTGTAAAAGGCTCGGGAAACAGCAGCCCAAAGAAATCTGCCATTTCTTACCCTCTGTTATCATAGAAGTTCCTTGTCAGCACCCAAATGGTCAGAACCATCGTTGGAAGACCTGAAGGAAAATCACTCTCTGGTGTCATTGATTTTTGGAGCACTAGAACAGCACCGACATTGCGCTACCTGTATGAAGATAACTTGACACTAACTACAAAGACCAGACACCTACCCCAGCCAATCAGGATGTACCACCAGAAGTATTTCCTCTGCGACACGAAGGTGAGCGCCAGCAGGGTTTGCAGGTACATCCCTTCCACCAGCAGCCAGAAGTAATTGGCCAGGATGCTGAACTGGAAGAAGGCCACTGCAGATTTGCAGGCGCTCTGTTGGGGTGGGAGGAAGCCATGTTTGAAAACCACTTGGACAACTTTTCTTGGTTATGATTAGCAGGTCCAGGGGTACTGAGCAGTCAGGTGGCCCCAATGTCTCAATTTGACCTAAGCTCCCTCTCCTCCATCATTTGATGACTTCATCTATCCATCTATGCATCCATCCATCTTCTGACCTTCTTGGTTGCGGCCATGGGGGACTTTTTCCACATGTGGAACAATTGTCTGCTTCTAGTCTATCTGTAATTCCTGTCAGGGGCTTTGGAGAAGCCATGTTTGGAAGAGACGCAAGCAAGCTGAATCTTATTTTTCTGTATAAAGGAGCACAAACATCAACTGGCCACTTCACACAACCATGGCTTTTCAAAATCAGGTTCCTGTCAGCCTCCACCAGCTATTGAAAACCTGCAGGTGAGACCTTGGCGAATTAAACTATCATTTTCATCGACTGCATCCTTATGGTTGCTTTAAAATAATATATTCTGATATATATCTCATAGGAAATGGTATGTCATATTAGTGTATCAATTATTAGGGGACCCACAAGAGTCATTAGACATTTGCTTTTGAGTATTTTGAGCAGAATACGGACTTGTGTTTATGGGCTGGTAGACAGTCCAATGTGCACCACACATGTCAGGTAGGAATACAGGAGTTAAGCAACAGCACTGTTGATCCGAGTATTGGCTAAACGTCCTTTTGAACGCGGACATCCTCCCAGCGACAGATACGGCACAGCGTGAGCAGTCGTGTGGCCTGTCATGGTCAATGTTTGTCTCCCCGATGGCGCTGCTTCTGCTGTAACAGCCCCAGGTTCTCCAGGTCCTCCAGCTGGGATCAGCTGACCTTCACAGGTGATTTTGCAGGAAAAATGTAAAGCGT
The DNA here is from genome assembly GCA_026784285.1 of Stomatorhinus walkeri. Classification (NCBI taxonomy): domain Eukaryota; kingdom Metazoa; phylum Chordata; class Actinopteri; order Osteoglossiformes; family Mormyridae; genus Stomatorhinus; species Stomatorhinus walkeri. The sequence continues at coordinate 17,864,225 of JAODUD010000082.1, read as the reverse complement.
TTCACTGGATGAGCTCAATCCAGGTCCCCCCTGTACCAGGATGTGCAATAGTAAATAAGAATTGGAGACATTACTCAGTGCATGATGGGAAACTAACCCTTCTTATCACATTAAACCCCAGAGTTGGACCTTCAGAGACAAATATGTCTGTCTCCAGGCGTAGGCAGGGCTTCCTGCTCCCTCAACTAATCCAACCTTTTTGCCACGTTTCCTTTTCAACCTTGTTAAATACATTTTTTTTTTTTTTTTCCAGGCATTATTTAATCTTTCAATCCATTGCCTGTTTGCATTTACTTTCTAAAAATACAGCCCCACGCGCCAGATGGGGCTGTTCGCCTTCGTCCCCCTGCTGATGCCTCTTTGTCACACAGTGCCATCTGTGAGCAGTAATCTCAGGACACCAGTGGCTCTGTTCAGACGGCACCATGCTCCTTCCCAGCTTCCCAGGGGCATATTCAGGGGCGGAGCCACAGAAGCACCACTCCCAGCTGAACACCGATTGGCCACTGGAGTACCCCGCCCCCATCACTCACCGATTCAAAACACGTCATTGACCAATGATGAGGCTGTCCCCTCTGTATGAATTATCACCTGTCTTTAGCCCCCTACCTTAAAAAAATTCTAGAATTGCCCCAGCAGCTTCCTCCCTCTGTTTTCAGAGAAATATAAAGGTTTATTTAAATGCAGTTATGGCCTTTAAGCACCGTGGACGGCAGGCTGTGTGCTGTGTAGGCTCGAATAAATCCTAGAAAACACAAACAGACCCATGACAAGTTCAACAATGTCTCGAATCATGGTCAGCACAGGGGGGAGGAAGATCTGTTTACATATTTTCATACGTTTGTGTTGGATATTTATAGCTCCAGCTGTGGCTGTTCTCAGAGGCTCTGGTGGGGGGGGGCTACACAGTAATGAAATAGGGAAATTTACACAGTAATGAAATAGGGAAATTTACAGAGTCTTTGATGCTGTCAAGATTGTAGCTTTTTGTTCTGGGTTCAATCCCACTCATCGTCTCTGTCTGCCTTTGATGAAGCTCGTGCTTCTATTTAAGCTTTGCGCTCTGAGAATTTTGGAGTTCTCTATATGTTTTACGTAATGGAACCCATCAGTCACACCCAGAGGGTCACTTGACCCACACATAGAGGACCCCCCCCCCAATCTTACACTGCTAATCAGCTTGGCTCACCGTGGACACGAAGCAGTGGTCGAGGGTCTCGTCGGCGAAGAGCACGCTATCCTTGATGAAGACAGCGCTTGCCCGCAGGATGAATGAGGCAAACAGGTTCATGTGGATGTAGTTCCTAGTGCAGTGGAACTTCCTGAGGGCAGGGATAGGGTCAAGGATCATACCATCTTTCTGAAACTGGGGTCCATGCAATCCTCATATATCCCTAGGATTATTTAGGTGGGATCTATTGATGCAAGGGTGTAGGAACTGGGAGGGGCATGTACACCCCTAATATTTAATTTGGATTTATTAATGCCCCCCCCCCCCACAAAATACAGACCTTTGTATTAAAATTAAGTTGTGTCCCCCCTCAATATTAAACTCTCTCCTTCGCCACGGCATTTACGTTTCCAACAAACCATAGATTGGACTGATTTAAACTGTCCTTCAGCCTTTCAACTGTTTCATGGCTGTTTTATAAGCCCTTTATCACAGCAAATGTGACAATAACTCAGCAGATATCCCAGATTCTGCCTCCAGGGAGTCTGACGTCCTCAGAGCCAGGAAGCCATTTTTAAAGGACCTGGACTGAGCATGTGTCCTGCCTGCTGCTTGGAATCAGCTGCAGGCTCCCTGACAGTGTGCACCAAAGTTACAGAAAGTATGAACGGATGCCCGGCCTTTGCAAGACAACTCCGGAGTCTTTCTGGAATTCTTTCAGGGAATCACTACTGATGACCTACATAAAGGTGCTTTATATAACTTTATATATTTATACAGCTCTGAAAAAACTAAGTGGCCACAGCAAAATTTTCAGTTTCAATCATTTGCCAATTTATGTGTATGTACCTTTGTAAAATATAAATTTTAATACAAATTCCAGCCTGGCTCTTCCCCCGCTTCTCATTGATGAAGGGGTTCTTTGCTTAATGGGTCCTGAAGTCCTTCTAGGAACCTGATATGGACTGTCCTAGCAGTGCCCTTCACACCACTTAATGTTCCCCTCCTTTTGATGGTCACTTGAGGTCATCCTCTGATTTACGAGGCACTGCTGGATAAGTCGACGGTCATCTCTGGCATTAGAATGCTGCTTCTGCCCTCTGCCTGGCAGATTTTCGGTCATTGCCAGTGTCTCCTGCTTCGCCTTGCGCTTCGAGCCTGGAAGCAGCCTGTGGTGCAGTGCAGCCTTCTGCCTTCTGTGTGTGTGCGTGTACATAAACATATACACACATATGATATATATATATGGCTCCATATATATATATATATGGAGCCATGAATAATCTGGGGCAACAGAGGAGTACCTGAAGGCGGTGAAGATAAAGATAGCAGTGATGAGGGACACCAGCGATGTGGCGTAGCCAGCAGTGTAGACCTGTTTGAACGTTGAGTAGTATGTCGTCTGATGAAGACAAAAGCAAAACAAAAGGACTTTCATTCGATTCACAAGTGCGATGAAAATACCAGCCTATTACTTACCCTAATTGGACAAATAAACATTTCCTAGGGGATCAGACAGTAATTTTGTAGCCGTGAGCATGTTACATCATCAGACACTCCAAAATCCATAACAGAACTGCAGGGTTTGGATAAAATCATCTGCCAGCAAACTAATTTGTTTAACTAATGATTAATCAAGGCCCTGAGCATTGAACAAAAGAGTCTGCGGGGGGGGCGTGCACTTGGTAAACAGTGAGTATTTGCTTCTATCCTAAAGAGCTCTGTGCAGAAGCTCTCAGGCGTACCGTCTATGACAAGAGGAACTGCTGCATATTCATGGTGGCCGCGTTGACATCTTAAGGGATCCACAGCTGGTGGTTTTTCTTAATTTCTGATATCTGTGTGCGTGTCCTGGTCTGTTTGCGTTTCTATGGGTATGTGTGATTCAGTTTGCATCATGAAGACATATATAGAGCCCACTCATATATCCATCTATTAGACAGATAGTTACACTTATGGGTGTAGTTGGAGATTTTGGGCCACATGAAAACATGTCATATTTGGGTCTCAAACCCAGACCAACCCAATGATGTTTGTAGCCCTTGTCACTCAGCGCCTTTGCAATTATTCTAACTTTCTCCTACTGTTATGCACCCCTGGATACACTATATGGCCAATGGTTTGTGAACACAAATTTGTCCAACATCTCATTCCAAAACCAAGAATATTATTTAAGCTTGTCCATCCATTAGATGTCAGAACACTGCTGGTGGGATCTGCTGTAATTCAGATTTGGTATTGATGCTGGGAGACCAGGTCCCTTTCTTTGCGCCTGTGACTACCACTTCACACCCAGTACCTAGCACTTCACACCCAGTACCTAACACTTCACACCCAGTACCTACCACTTTACACCCAGTAGCACCCAGACGTGTTTGACCATCACCATCATTTACAGTTAACCAGGACAGGATGTCGTCCTGCGATGGTGCCAACTTCAGTCACTAGTATCTTCTGAACAATCACCCTTTCTGCTGCTAATGTCTCTTGCAGGAGATTTTGTCCCTGTGTGCTTAATTATACTCCTGTGTCAACAAAGTTAATTAGGCAATGCCTGTAATTATTAAGGGTGTCCACATGCTTTTAGCCATGTAGGATGGATGGATGGATGGATGGATGGATGGATGGATGGATAGATAGATAGATAGATAGATAGATAGATAGATAGATA
>JAODUD010000082.1:17830546-17841569 GCA_026784285.1 Stomatorhinus walkeri | reverse complement strand
CATGAAGCCACACGGTGTAACTGTGACCCCCCCCCCCCCACCCCCCCTTTTCCTCACGCACACGCTAAGGACACGCAGCCGATATGTAGATGTGGTCCCACATCTAACCCCGGTATCCCTGAGTCCCAAACGCCCGCAGGCTTTTACCATAAGGGCAGCCCGCTAATTAATGTCCCTCTGTTCTAGCGGCCTCATTAAGCTTCGTTGGGGTCCTCGAGTGCGAGCCCAACGATGAAGGTGATGGTTTAATGTACAGCGCCTAGAGAGATCCCAAAGCGGGGAAAGAGGTAGGTATTAGCTATGCACAATCCCCAGAGGAAAGCTCTGTCCTGTTTAGTTAACATGCCCCTTATTATTGCTAAAATTTTCATATATGGGAGAAGGAGGATGGAACGGGCTGGTGAAGGGCATCGTGGGATTGTGAGGTATGAGGTTGACGATGTCTGTATCCTTTGCACCTGGGCTGGAAGCTTTAAATTTTCACAGTCATTCCTGCGTGATCCTTTTAAATCATTAGACGATTTTTTCTGATGATTTACTGGAGGGAAGTGAACCTAAATGGAAACGCTTTCTCTGGCGGTCCTGCGCTGACCTGCACCTCCACCAAGCTGACGGTCTGAGGTCTCATCTCTCTCCAGCCGAGTCTGTTATTGTAGCTGCGTGAGGGCAGGATCCAACTGTTCCATCAAGCAGAAACCCAGCTCGGTCCGGTCCAAAACACAAAAAAGAAAAACAGCTCACTCTTTAACCCAGATATTTCAGATCTTGCTGTGTTGTTTTTCATCCCCATGTTTACCTATCATCTATCCATCTTATTACTGCTTATCCTGGTCCCGGACATAGGGAGCCTTGTTTATGTGCTGGTAAATATTTTCTGCAATATAGTTGTAATAGTAGTAATAGTTTTAAGCCCATTTTCAAAGGTAAAACTGCCATTTAACTAGTGACCCACAGTGGCGGGATTAACTTGATACGCACTAGTGGTAAGCTGTCAGGTAGTGTGTGAGACTAGCAAGTGTTCCCCCCTCTGTAATTGTTTTAAGCCCATGTTACAATAGGTACAACAGCCGTTCCTCAGGTCATCCCAGCTTTGACAACTCAACGTCCCAATAGCTATGCAAAACTGTCCCGGGACTGGGGTGGCACATTTTCCGACGTGGCGGGAGAGACTGACTTGGTTTGGTGATCACATGACCAGAGGTCACGGGTACCTTTTGGAACGCCAGCAATGAGACATACCTCACTCCTATTGCAGGGCTTAAATACTGGACTAACAATTGCCACAGGCTGCATCGCTGACAATCGCGAACACGATCCAGTGTATCCCGAGTCTACACTGAGGGCAGCGTCGACCCTAAATTAGCTCAGCAACATTGACCGAAGGCCGCAAGCTGTCCGGCGCTTTCTGACGCCTTCGCCCATTCCGGCACCCCGGCGTGCCGATATCACCTTTCACACTGTGCGCGATTTATTCAAATGAATTCTAATTTATTCTCCGCATGCTCCCTACAATCCGTGGCGTGTGGACCTGCACACCGACATCCTTCTAAGGACCTGTTAGAAACACCAGGTAGGACCAGGTCAGACTGAATCACGGTAAGTAATATGGTTTTGGGACCTGGTTCTAATTTTCCCATAAGATTTAATTGAAACAAATCATTGACCAAAGTGTGCTATTAGATTCAGTCTGATCAATGCTGCTGCTCATTTACAGCCTCTGGTACTTAAAGGTTTACTTGCCGTGGTCCAAGAAGATATCACATTGAGACACAAATGAATACAGAAATAAACAGATATTTTTCTTTGCAAATACCATGACCACTGGCTGATATCAGTTTAATGACTTGCGATCACCACCTTCTATAAACTTTTCATTATCCCAAAGTATTCCTGATCTACATCTCTCCAAACACTTACATAAACCTCCATAAAAGATTGCTGGTCCCCTTCATTGGATGGGGGTGTGTCCAGGTCTACATCAAGTGAATAAGGAATATGAAGAGCACATGAGAGTCGGGGGAACAGCAACAATGATGATCCTGCACTAAAATGATACCAGTGCAGCAAAATCTAATTTCAGCATTATTGCAGCACATGTTCATTTCTTCTCACTTAACATTTCACTGATAATTCAATTCCCCGCGTATCCACATCCTGTGTTCAAATGGGCCTCATACGTTCTCGTCTCTCGTCTAGTCGGCTCGCTTTGCATTCTGCAGCATCCCATTTGATCTCACAGCCCGGAGGTCCGCTCTGCAGACCAGTGGCCCCGGTAACCTGGACCAGAAGCAGCTGTGTGGATGTGCTAATTTAGGGGATGGGTGGGAATGACAGCACCATCTACTGATTGAATAAATATTAAATGTAAATATATAGATGCTGCTACAAGCCCCGTTTGGCAGGTCTGTTGGATTTGGTTATATAAGTGGTTGCAATTGTCACAGAGGATCTTGCAACACAGAATTCATTGTGTGTGTGTGGGGGGGGGGGGGGTTTGGGGGGCTGATACACTTTGATATACCCACCATTAAGATATTTAACCTGTGTTTGTGCAGCACTATGCCCAGTTATATAAGGAGATGTTAAATGTAAAGTCAGAAAATCATAGCAGTTGCAATGAAAACTATTGTACCTAGGGCTGGATCCAGGCGTAGGTAAACTGGGCAGCTGCCTAGGACACAATCAGCACTAGGGGACCCAGACAAAGTAATCAAACAAACAAACAACAACAACAAACAAATACATAAACAGAAAATTCTAAATTTATGTGTGTGTGTGACTGTATGTGTATACAGTGGTCCCTCGTTAATCGCGGGAGTTACGTTCTAAAAATAACCCGCAATAGGCGAAATCCGCGAAGTAGGATTCTTTCTTTATAAATCGAATATTTTCGTAGTTAGTGCATTGGAAACCTGTTTACAACATTCTAAATACGATTTTTAAACATTATTAGAGCCCTCTACACATGAAATAATACCCTTTAGTCACCATTACTTTATGACAGCTGGACACGGAAACAGGACCGGGGAGACGAGGAATCAGGATTGAAGGGTTTATTTGGAATCACTCCAAATGTATGACACAGGAACATGTAATGCCAAAACGTCAGTGGCAGACCTGGGGTTATAGACATTGACGTGGACTTCAAACTGAATCAAATTGACAGAAAACAGCTGGTCACAATCGGGGTTGCATGTGTGGTTAATAAGGGGCGTGGCACACAAGAGTATCGGACAGGCAGGTCATGACAATTACATTCGTATTACCCAAAATATTAGAAAAAATAATAGAAAATATGAAATATTAGACGTTATAAATATCATATTGTTATTATTGTACACTTTATTACGAAGAGCAAAGATGCTTCCGATGCGTAGTGATGTTTCATTTTCATTGTCTCGATCAACTTTTTAATCAATAGACAAAAAACCGCGATAGACTGAAGCCGCGAAAGTCGAAACGCGAATTGGCGAGGGACGACTGTATATATAAAATTATATATATATACACTTTTTCATAAATACAATTTATAAAAGAAGAATTATTTCGGAAAATTCATAACAATACAAATTATGCATCAAACTGTAATGTTTCTGTGCAGGCAGAAACGTGGCCAGCTCCTGCTATAGGTAGAACATGCAGTTGCCTAAGGCCCCTGAATGATCTCTGTTGCGGAGGAAGTGAAATGATCATCAGCTTTCTTGCTGTGGGGGCCTCCAAAGTACAGCTTTTCCTTGAGCCTCTGAAAAAGGGCAGAGCCAGCCTTGCTTGTACCAATAATAAAAGCGATAAATGTATAAAAGTGTATAACTACAAAATATTTCTCCAGAAGAAAAACGAAATAGAAAAACCTTAAAGGATAGGCCTACATGATCATTACTTGGAAACTGAAAGCGATTCCCTGCCCCATTTGAATACGGTGAGTATTACTGTTGGGAGATGCTGTAATTGGATGCAGAAGCCACAAATGGCTGGCCTTCTGTGTATTTTAGAGACCTTGGCAGCTCTCCTAATCAGTTAGGAGCTGCTGGGATATGGCTACTTTAATGAGACAGAGGCCTGGAGTGCAAGGCTGAGTGCAGGAACATTCTGGAAGCTTGGGAACCAGCAGCCGGTTAGAAAATTCAGCATCACCAGATGAAGTAACGTCCTCACTTCCTGTCAGCCCACACAATGTCTCCAGCGTTGCGCACTCTTAAAGACAATGATCTTTAATGTATATGTAAACATATTAGTAATTTGAAGGCGGCGATATTGATATACTGAAGGCAACACACTGATTTTGCAGGTAACAATATTGATACAGGAGGATATAACATCGACACTGAGGGTAACATTGTTGATATTGGATGCGATAATCACAGCTCTACTGCATAACGTAGCAGAATGAACTATTCACTGATATAGGGGGGGTCAATAAGGGAGACAACTCCATAAAAGTACCATGAAAAAAGCATGTTGCTAGAACTGTGGGATGCTATGTTATGCTGAAACATTATTATTATTATTATTATTATTATTATTATCCATTGTCATGTATTTGTTGCACTCTGAGAAAATGTTGACACGGGCTTTTGGTGGGGGTGGGGAGATCTGTAGAGCCTCTGCAAAAATTCCCACACCGGGGCCATGTGACTCGGCCCATCTGCCCAGCATCGTCTCCTGTGCCCAAACAGTGACATTTACATTTTCAGCCCACTGGAATTGTTGTGTTTTTTCTTTCCACACCACACATGCGAGAGGGCCAGCTGAATGGCGGAGATGAAAATGGCCCAGTGAAAACACCCATCATGCCCCAAGGCACTGTCCGTAGCCATCTTGCCCCACTGTCCGTAGCCATCTTGCCCCACTGTCCGTAGCCATCTTGCCCCACTGTCCGTAGCCATCTTGCCAGTCTTTTCACCGGACATATGAGTCATTAAAGGATCGAGGGACACAAGCATAATTAGCCTCATCATTCACTGCCCCCCCTTCCCAGAATTCCCCTGTCCCATAATCACTTGATAAGGATCAACAAGCTCTACAATGCGTTACAATGGAAATTTACGACTTGCCGGTATTTTCTTATTCATTTCTAAATTAATTTCATTGTTACCATCCCACAAGCACTGAGGCTGCAGTTTTCCACATTCTCCTCTGGGGGGCAGTATGTGGCTCAGCAGGTTAGGACACTGTTCTTGGGATTGGAAGGTCATTGGTTCAAATCCCCGAATGATTTTAACATTACACCCCCTGAGCAAGGCCCTTAACGCCTCATTGCTCCTGGGACTACCTGGTCCTGCTTATTCAAAAATATATATCTGGATAAACACGTGTCAAATAAATAAAATATCCATGTAGTGTTTGATGATGATGCATTTGTATGACATCATAATGTGACACGTTCATCATAATGGACATGCAAAGCTCTGGAGCAATGAAGAGATAAAGCAAAATGTTTATGGCAACATTACAGGAAGAGTGTGACGCTAAAGAACAGCATTAGCATCCAGGAACAGAGCTGAGGATCTACTGGGGGTGGGGTTTGAACCCATATACATTGAACCAGTCATCCTCCCCAGTGTCACAGCCCTTGTATTGACCTGCAGTAATAATAAACAGCAACAACAAGCCTGTACCAGCTTTACTAATGAGGCTGCCCAGATATCGCCATCATTTTTCCTTGTTATTCCACCATCAGCCATTAATACTGAAATATCCGGAGTGCATCAAGTCTGCCGACCTGTTTGAACGCTCTGGTTCCACTAAGATGACCAGACCCCTTTTCACGTAATCAGACACCCTTCTCTAACCCGCACCCCTCAGGCACAACACCAAACATCATTAAGTATGAAGATTCCAATTAGATGAGATTTAGACCCATCAATACAGTGGCATCGGTGTGTTTTGCCTGTTAGCCTACACAGTGAAGAATTACATCACGGAAGAATATCTCCATGTGAACATCCGCATGGTAACAGCAACAAATTTGATAACAATCACTTTAATAAGTTAACGCAACCCAGTGAATTAGTTAATGGATAACTCATCGCAGTATTAATGGGACTCATTTGTCATTATCAGCAAACAAAGAATACACAGATGGCAATCAGTACCAAGATACTGCTTAAAAAATGTTAATCTTCACCAGGTGTATTTTTCAGGATCTTTCCAAATAGGACATTTTCCCTCCTGAGCCTGAATTCCGCCGGATGCCCATCATTAGAGATTAAAGTCCTGGGAGCATGTGATCATCCACTTGGAGTGGGCCTTTTTCGTGTCATTCATCGGCCCAGCCCCATTTCCCAGTCCCCCCTCCCCCTTCCCCAAACACCAGGTTGCAGCCGGGGTGAGACTTTCGGCTCGCGCCCATAGCCGGGCTGGCTGCTTCCCACCCAGTTGAGCATTTTAATTAGCAACTCTCTGCAGTGCATTAAACGCAATTAGATCTCCTGGAGCAGAATATGTTCGCAAACAGACACTTGAATATTTGTGAAGGTTTCTCCTTCTCATCAAGCCCTTCCCTCGCTGTGCAGGCCTCCGTTTCCAGCCTCTTGGCATGACTCGTGCCTGCAGGGGGCGCTCTTGCAGCTTTACATCTGTGTTTTGTTTTTTTCTCATTCTCTAAATATTTTCTTGTCGAATGCGATTTCAAATTAGCCGCTGAAGGACTGTGTTATTCCACAAAGCCACTTTTCATATCGATTTGCAGTAATTCTTGCAGTAACATCCCCAGGGATGTGGGGTTGAGTCTCTCCCCAAGCTGCGTGTATGTTGAGTTTGCAAGTTCTGCACGTTTGTCTAGCGTGTTCCAAATATTCCAGCTTTCTCCTTTCCTGGGGTGAACTAGCATGTCTAAATTGCCCATAGTGTCAGTGTGTGCCCTTCAATGGACTGTCATCTCGTCCAGAATGCACCCTGCCTCATACCCTGTGCACCCTGAGATAGGCTCCAGGCTCACTGTCGCCCTGTATGGGATGAGAAGCTTAGGTAGATGGATGGAATGGCTCTACATAAATGCTAAGCTGAATGCTAGCTAAAATTGTCATGTGTATCCCCGTGATCACATGCCTAAATCTTCAGGATCCTATTGGTTCATAGTGAATAAAATGAGCTAAACAGAGAACACCAGGTCTGATGTATGGTAAGTCATTGTTGCCAAGATGTAAGGTCAAACTCTTTGACAATGTAGGGCTGCAAAAAAAAAAAATTAATCATGTTGCCATGGACACGGTAAAGGAACAGCCACCCCTCACGAGCCCCAGAAAGTTGTAGAACATTTCATATGTTTTTTTCTTTTTTTTTTTGTTATTTTCCCTGAGGGGAAGTAAGACGCAAAGTGAACAAGGAGCAAAACAAAGCAGGGGCAAGTCAGCGGGCAGACAAGGACACGGCGGCTTGCTGAGCATTAATACGAGTTATTCTGACATTTCTAAGGAGATGGAGCAGTGATCCGGCTGGGGGGAGCAGCCTACGTCCTACAGCTGTTTTTGTGCGGTTAATGAGCTGAACTAATTGCATTATGGGGGACTGATAGATATAGATCTGAGGACCATTGTTGGTTTCAGAATGATGAGGCATCATTATGCGATTTAACCTTTATATTGTCAGTGTCCAATAAAAAGCGCTTACCTCCACTTTTTGACGGTTGTGACTGTTTACTGTAGATGGAACACACCCATTCTCCTCTGTCTGATACCTAATTGACCAAAAAAAAACGTGCTTTAACCTGTATTTTACTGTACATTACTTTATATAGCTAATTTTAACAACCTAATGTTGGTAGCTAAAAAGTTAGCTAAGTAAAATTATTGCTAATTATGAAAATAAAGCAAATTTAGTTTATATCTCGTTGACACTGATATATTTGCCTCGCTGACAACAATCCACATAAGTCATTTGAAACATTGAGCCGTTCGCTGACGGCTCTCATTACATTGGTTAAGGTTTAGTTTCTGAACAGACCTAGTTTTCTGAGAAAATGCATTTTTTCTCGCATTATAAGAAATCTATCAGTTTTGAATAGATAGTTGCCACCCGATTCAATATATATTTACTGTATATCACCTTCCTGATTCAAATGCCCAATAACAAATATTGAGCCACAGCAACATCATAGAGTGCCTTAATATCAGTGTAATGTGATGTGCTTTGAGTATTTTGAAGTTTAAGCAGTGAAATGAGCTGAGTGAACCTCAGATTCGAGCGGTGAATACAGGCATCAGGCAGCTGCAGTAGCCTCTGCAGTGAGATATACAGTACTGAGATTAACATAAAAATGCTGAGATATTCACTCGAGTGTCTCCAGAACGCCTTGTTCCCCCACACTGAGAGTCGCTCCAGGCAGGACGGACAACAGAACCATGTGAGATGGCGAAGGGAAAGAGGAACGGGGACTTTGTCGGGGTTCAGGTGTCAGATAGGCTTAAGCGAAACAGGAGGGAAAGAATGAAAAACAGACGGCAGCTGGCGAGCTGTCAGGGTGAGCCGCAGACAACAAAGGCAAGGACGGGAAGGCTCGGCAATCGTGTGCTGGGGCCTTTTACTGGCTGTGCGAGAAGTAGTGGTGTAGGGCAGAGTCACAGAGCCATTAAGCGACTGCTCAAGCAAAGACGATAAACAGCAGCGACACAGAGAGGTGCTAAACATGAATAGGTGTGTGAGAATAACCTGCATAAATGGTCCAAATGTAACCATCTTCTATATTTGCTCGTCCTATTCTGGCTGGCGGGGTCCTGAGCCCCTTCCAGAAAGAATGAGCGCAAGGCAGGGAAGCCATGGCAGACAAATGATTATTAATAATGCAATATTATAATAATTACACAGACTTTACAGTGTTTTCCGTAAAAGACTCACATGCCGTGTAACACAACTTATATCTGTGTTTGGACATTTAGACAAGCAGTTCCCATATCAGTCTCAGTCATTTGCATTCATGCTTATGTTCAAAGACCACTGTTGTATTGCTTATGCTGAAAACCTCACTTTCCATCCATCCTAAAAATAGGCTAACAAAGTTGTTGATATGCATGCAGTATTGTTCAGAGTGGGGATGGGGGGGATCTTGTTCCAAGCTTGTTTTGTTACGAGAATCCAATTAACGGTTCCTAATGGAGACTGCTGTCCTGACTGTTGAGGTGGGGGTGGCACACGCACACACACAGACACACATTAATTCTGTCACACCCTCCATCTGCTTCACTTATTACTCTGTTTAATTTGTAACTTGTTAACCAAAAAACATTAGGGGTGCTGCACTGCATTGTGGGGCAGAGGGGCTGGACAGAGGCACACAGTAGCTTCTAGCAAACAAAGGACTTACTGCAAATAAAGTAATCAGCTCGCGTGGCTTAGAATCCAGCCAGCTGAGCACATTAATGAGTACGGGAGCATACAGAACACTACCTGGAGTTCTGTACCTGCTGCCCTTAGTTTGGGTCTGCTGATCAGTCTCCATGGAGATGCGAAAAAAAAAAAGGCAAACAAACAGTGCTCTTCCTGACCAATCAACGAAGCTGCTTTGGGGTATTAATCTGCACAAAATGCATGAATGTGTGCAGCATTAATTAGACAGTAAAAGAATGAGAGCAAGAAACGGAACCAGAAGTAGCCCTTGGATGAGATGCCAGTATCTAGCAGGGTGCGTATATACTGCAGTCACACATGCATGTCAGTTAGCCATACTGTGTGGCTTCCTGCTATCGAAAGAAAACAGGAAAACCCACAAGATATGAGGTGAACATGCAAACTCCACAGGTGGCAGAGTGTGGGGAAATTGTGCAGCCATAGTGACAATTATTATAACTGATAACGACGTGATCTGTGGGCCGTCAAGGATTCGAATGGCTGCAGCCAGTCCAAAGTGAGGCATGTTGAGTCTGGACACTCTCAGTGTCTGTGTGAGTGATGTCTTGCGCTTCCTCCATCTACTTCCATCTACTGACTGTCTTTCCCTGTCACTCAGTGAAGTCACCTGTGACCCTGAGGGGGCGCTCAAACTGCCACTCTGTCTCCACGGCGACCGTCACCCCTCTCTCAATCCATCACCTGGCACAGAGAAGCTGTCACAGCCCGTGAGGTCTGCAAACAAGCGGCGGGGGCTAAATACCGGCCCAGTATCTATACTCAAGGCTTAAAAGTTTCTGGTTCACGTTCCAGCACTCTGACCGTCCTACAGACAGATGGATAGACAGATGGACACAGAGATCAAACAGACCCCCCTCTCCCCATTAAAGCTGCACTCTGAAGCAGCTGGAAGTGGGCAGCCATTTTGTTTCTCACACATAAATAAAACAGCCGTCAGATAAGCAGGTTAGGATGCTGTGCTAGTGATTGGCAGGTCAAGTCAAAGCCCAGGGTCTGTAGGATGATGTCACCATTGGGCCCCTGAGCGAGGCCCTTAACCCTCAGTTGGTCCTGATCCTGATCCTGATCCTGCTTTCTCAAATGAATGTCGCTTTGGATAAAAGTATCTGCTAAATATGCTGTTAGGGAGTGATGTCCCAGAAGCCTCAGTCCCGTATCCCCCCCCCTCCCCAGATCTCATTCAGCATCTGACTGTGTAAATCTTAAGAAGAAAACTCCAGCAGTAAAATACAAGGTGATTCCTGGCACCTTAAAATCCCCCCCCCCCCCCAACTCATTTGGTGCCCGGTCATTAGCAGGCCCCGATGTCTGAAGCATCCCAAAAGCTTGCTGTTTTCTGCTGCCTGGCTCCTTCCCAGAGTGTGATGCATGTTCCCTGGCTTCACGTTCAGCCTGGGAATAAATCACACATCTGTTGACATTAGATATGTGGCCCGGAGCCTCTGACAGGAATGTCATCAAGAGAGGTTAGCGCATCGATCGATGGCGGAAAAAGGACACGGGACACAAAAGCCAAGAGGAACTCCTGCATGTTCCCAGAGATTACACGCCCCAGACCTTCAACGCAAGGTCGTGACCTTCTCAGGTGGAGCAATCTCTAGATGGCAGATGGGGATAAAAGAATCATATTTTCCCTGGTTCTGTCCCCCTCCCCCAGAGAGTAATCCAGCACTCTCTG
>JAODUD010000082.1:17813071-17825920 GCA_026784285.1 Stomatorhinus walkeri | reverse complement strand
TGTACCTTGCAATATACTGAGAGTTTGCAGTCTGTGATTGAACTCGTCAGTAGGTTACAGGAGGGAAACTTAGGTTTTCCCCCAACATGTACAATAACCTAACAAAAATAACAAATAAATAACAATTAATTACTGAGCCATATATATGACAGTTACTGCTCATGCCCAGCACCACTCGTGCAGCCACACACCTTAGTTGTGTATCCTTCTGTCCTGCTGTTTATCTCACCATCTCTGGTGTTGTGTTGAATATTGAACTTAAAATCGCAGTGTAATAATTACTAATGTGTGTGTATAAAAGAATCGATGTGTCAGTTCAGTGTTTTTCAAGAGTACCATTCAACTCTCCGGAAATTGCCTCAATCCCAACATTGCCAGATATGTCAGCTTCTACACCATATATATTTTATATTTCATTTTACAGACAGGAAAATGTCAAGCCGCCTAAGTGAAGGACCCAAAACCCCAGTGGTCACCCTATGCAAACATGAAACTGCGTTAGCTACTGCTAGCCGTGTCGGGACGGCGGGCTGCCAGAGAGCAGGGTCTCACAGCTTGAGGAGCGGCTCCAGGTGCAGGATGTGGCCAATCAGGTTCAGGAACTCCTCCGGATCTGTGGCAGAATGAACATCATGGTTACCGGCAGGTGGCCTCCGCTTTCAGTGATCGAAGGACTTTCAGGGAGACCTTCCTAGACCCGTTCACGCTTGGACCAGGTCCAGTTTGTCCCAGCACTCCGCCATGCTACCTTTCTCGTCCGTGGTGAAGGTGGGGCCCGTGGTCATGTATCTGCTGGCCTGCAGCTTCTTGCGGAGTTTCATGACGCTCCTCTCCGCCACGAAGCCCTTACTGCAAGCGCACGCAGACGGTTCGTGAGCTCAATTCTGAAAGAGGGCTCACCAGAATGACCCGGCAGCGGAAAAATATCCCACAATGCCGCTACACTTTGTGGAGCACATTTTTTGCACATTACGAATAAATTCTAGGGCTGTAATGCTACACGACATCTCAGTACAAACCTCGGTTTAATTTAATTTCAGTATTTAGAATGTCTTTTGACGTTATTTTGCCTGTTATTAAAACTTTTATAAAAACGACACGATTAGGAACAGTTGTAAACCAAAGGCAGTGTCTGTGAATGAGTCTGGATAACAAAACCTAACAGATGCTTATTTGCACATTGTAAAAATATGTGCAATAAATTTTTAAATCAAAAATATAAAAGCCTAACAAGTATAATTAACTAAAATTACTGAGTACAGTCTTTTATCTGCAATGATAAATACCCCTATAGCAATAAACACCCGTAGCCATATTTTTATTTCAGCCAAGTCTGAATTTCTTGGTGAAAGGACCTTAAATATTACAGGGAAGTTAACCTGCAAAGGCTCTATCTGCCTTGCTTTGGTCTCACACACGCACACAGACGCACGCACGCACGCACACACACAGGTTTGTAATTATATCTTTGTGGGGACTTTCCATTCATTTCTCTGGAGAAAACTACCAGCATATCGACCTTAACCCCTACCCAGCCCTAACCAAACAAAATACAAGACTTTTGGCATTTTTAGTTTTTTGAGTGGATTCACAGATCTTTGTGGGAACCTGAAAAATAGTCCCCACAACGTCAAAATAGCAGGTATTTATTACATTGTGGGAAAATTTGGTCCCCACAATATAATACAAACATAATCCACAGACACACACACACAAAGGATGATGTTGTCTCAAACTAGTTAGCAAGTTGGATGTGTCTCCAGCAACATATTGAAATTTGCTAGAACTGAACTGATAGGCAGTCTTGGTCTTAGTAACTACTGGTGCTGGCAGAAAATACGGCAGAATGTTCCCAGACTGATAATTTTGAATGACTGTCATAGTCATATCTAGCTCATAGCCACAATTAGCATAATGTGTTTCTTGGGAAACATCTACTTGTGAATTTAGGTTTCACCCATATCAATAAATGTTTTCACTCGTTTCATTATGTGTAGCAAACTGAAATGATGCACCGAACGGTACACAATGTTTACTATTACAGTCCTTATAAACATTAAAAGTACTTCGATATGTTTTGCTCATCTGCTTCTTGCATGTTCTTAAAGGGCCTTTGATTCGCGGCCAACATTTTCATGATGTCTTTCTGAACCCTTTTAGACGTATAACATTGTTTAGGTTAAACGGCGCCCAGGAGTCACAGAGGCAAGGGTGCCGCTATCGATTTTGGGCCCCATATCTTATATGGCCCCCAACTCATATCTTATATGGCCTCCAACTCAGAATAATCAAATGATGTTTGTCAGGGGCCCTTGAAATTTTCCTTTATGGCACCCCTGCATAGAAGAGGCATAGGGCGAGTAACTCTCTAGTGGGGGTGTCATGATCTCTTAACCAATGTCCAGGTGTGGGAGGGGTTACCTGCGTAACGGGTTGACAATATCTTCTCGAAGGATGGTCTGGACGGACTGATCTACTGAGCCAGCTGACTTGAAGAGTAAGGAGTCCAGCACGGAGGAGCAGGAAAAGAGGCTGGGGACAAGAAAGAGGGACAAGGTGACGGTTGGACCCCCCCTCCCACATGACCTGCTGTTGTGGCGCGTGCAGGAGCCTCGTGCCTCTCTGACCTGAAGAGGGTTGCATCCATGTAGCACGAGTTGCAGTGTCCTTGGATCCCCTTCATGTTGCCTATCAGCAGTTGCTGTACCTGGTCTGTCCTGAGGGGGGCGACGTTGCCAAGCACAGGCCCATCATCTGCTCCATTTATGTCTGAAGAAGAAGAAGAAGAAGTGTTTAACATGGAAACAGCTATGGAATAAACAGGATTTGGATGTAGAAGACATGCCAATTTAACCTAGAATAGTCATTAAGGATGAAGAACAGAACCAGAGACATAATGTCTGACCCCTGTCACCCTGGTCACTTCCTCTACCAATGTTTACTTTCTTGAGGACCCGGAGCACATGGACCAACCTCCACCCAGGTGGGTTAACTCTTAGATGCATTAGCTTCCACAACACTGCATAAGATTACCCCATTGGTGTATAAGATGAATTTGCGTTTCTCATTTCAGTCCTCAGCGATACCCAGACAATCCACACTTTTGCTGCCTCTCAGCTCTCAGCCAATCAAGAACACAGAATACCTGGTACAAGTGTGTTAGAAGCTGGGAGGGAGCAAAATTGTGGACTGTCTTGGGTCCCTGATGACTGGGTTGAGAAACACGGGTCTAAAAGTAGTAATTTGTGGTAAGTTCCAGTGTCTTTTTTTCTGTCAAGTGACCTGAAAACTTGCTGAATGGCGCCCCCTCATCCACCTTCAGGGGGAGGAAGCGGGTGTCGGGCTGGCAGGAGGACAGCCGGACGAACAGGCCTCTTTTGGCAGGACAGCAGAAAAACCGGTGCCCCTTGAAGGTGCCGTCACTGACGCCAAGGTCCTCTTCCTGTGTAGGGAGACACGGACACTGAAGTGAGGCAAGCGGCCAGTGCGCTGCAATATTATGGGCAGCATTTTCAAGGATGTCTTTCTGGGGCTCTATTGTAACAATTTACTGCAAGGCTGCCCAACTCCAGTCCTGGGGGGCCGGAGCCCTGTGTAGCTTAGTTCTTTCCCTGTTCCACCATAAATGATTCAGCTCAAGAGCTGTGTGGTAATTGGCACAATAAGGTGCAAGGAGTTGAATCAGGAGTGTTTTGGGCATAACATGCAATAAACCAATAGGAATGGCAATAAACAAATAGCACATGAGCTACCGTCAGAGGTGGCAATTTCAGGTCCAGAAAGAAAAAATCCAGACCAAGCTTTTGCTTCAACCAACCAATTGAGTGCTCTGTGATTGTGACTCTTCGTAAACCATCTCTTCCTGGACCTGAGAATGAGCACACTCACCATCTCCAATCCGGCCATGATCACTTCCTTATCTGGCAGATGGCCAATCCACCGCACCGTTCCGTACACCTTCCTCCCATTCATCTCCACCTGCACCATTGAGTTCAGGCTGATATCACCATCCTCTCCATCCACACTCGATGGCTGATCTGGGGTCAGTTTCACTTTCAGGTCTGCTGCTTAGAGCAAACACATGTAAACACATTTGAATACCAGCATCTCTTTATACCTCAAAGTTAAAAACTTTACAAATGTACCTGGCGTTAACACAGATTGAAAACTGACCCAAATTCAGTGACTGAACTGCTGATATTTCATTCACACCTTCTGATACTGACTTAATTCAGATTTTGGGGTAAACAAAATACTTTATTTTTGGATTTATGTTTAGAAAAGTAATTCACATTTCTAGCTTCATACTTACAAAGATTTTACAGAAAACCAGAATGCAACGCAAGCTCTATACAGCCCTGTCAATAAAGTAAATATTATTTTTCATAAATGGTAAAATGGGGCAAAATAGGAAGACATGGTCACAGGCATAACTAGAAATTCTGGGCCAACTGACAAAATGTCATCTTCGCCCCCCACCCCCATTTTAAATATTCACAGGGCCTCTCTGAAGTGCCGGGCCCCCAGAATCTGCCAGGATACCCATGCCCCATGCACGGTAAACTGGGGTCCACCTGGGGAGAGCAGCTCCTCCCGTATGACGCATTCGATGGGCAGATTCACGAGGCGTCCATCCTCCCCCTTCTCGCTTCCATCCTGCAGGATGGACGTGCACATCACATGTAACATTCACGTGTATAAACTGCTGACCGCGCCTATCGACCAATCAGAACTCACCGTGCGGATGAGCACGTGTTTTGCCTCCTGCTGTATATCCAGCCCTAAGACAGTACCGTGCCGTCCCTTGTCGTCGTCTGTGAAGAATGTCACCCTGTCCCCGATTCCGAGAGGCTCCACCTGGCTTCCTGAATCGTGCTTCTTGGACGGAGGGGAATCCCATTTCTTCTGGACCGCGACTTGGATTCGGGTGAAAGGGGCGAAGACACCGCAGTTGGCAGCACAGGTGAAGTACCTTCTGCCGCAGGATGTGCCGTCGTTCCGGCCTTTTCCTCTGTATTTCCCCTGAGAAGAGAAGAGGACAAACCTGCTGAGAAAGGGCTAAACAGTACCAGCACACAACCCAGGCACACCTATTTGTTTACGTGCAGGAGGGTTAACAGCCAATCACAGGTGACCTACAGGCCCTGGTCCACCTGACCAGGAGTGCCCAGGGGTAAACCCAGTCCTAAAGCCTGTAGGTGACAGATAGCAGTGTAAGCTATGAGGCTGCCATGCACTCGTCTTTCTGGCCTTGGAAAAACCGAGATGTTTGTGTAGTTCAGGATCAGATGGGATGCACAATGAGAGAAAAAGCTAATAAATTTGGATACAAAGTGCTATATTCCGGCAGTGTGTGGCTCCAAAAGCTAGGGCACCGTGATCAGAAGGTTGAAAATTCAAATCCTGTGGCTGACAGACTGATTTCATCATTGGACCCATGCGCAGGGATAGGAACAAGTCACTCCTTGGCAAGTCTGAGTCAAGTCTCAAGTCGTGTTTCATGTCTTTCCATTGTTTTTGGTGTCGAATCACAAGTCATCAAATTTCTAACTGAAGTCTGAGGTGAGCTGTAAGTCATGTCACTCAAGTCCCTACCCAAGTCAGTTTTTTTTTTAACCTTTAGTGATTAAAACATGTATCATTTAATGGCCCATGCCATCTCTCAACATCCACTGCTGATTGAGATATGTTTTTGTTGTTTTTTTTCCCCCCATTTATTCTACATGAATAAATATTTCACGTGATCACCAGCCGGACCTCACCTCCAATTCAATCCCAAAGACGGTTGCCAATATGGGGCCTGTGTGTATCCTCATGTCCGTGATCGTCCCGATGTAGCGGACTACCCCGTCACACCATACTCCCATCACCTCCACACTCACGGTGGTGCCTTCGGTGAGGCTAAGGGCAAATTCCAGATGCTCTTTTTCCTGAAAGGTCCTCAGCCGTTCTTCATCATCGTTCAGGGCCAGCAGCAGCTCTGCCTCCTTCACTGTTAAAAGCTGCAGGGCTTCAGATTCTACATCTAGGTCGATCCCAAGAGATGCGCATCTCACTGGCAGTTTCTTTGTGCATTCTGGGGAATCCAAAATGGAAACATACTTCCTTTCCAAAGTGTAGCATATATGTCCACAGAAGATGGAATTTGGGGTCTTCAAGATTATGAAGTACACATACGCCTTGCTGTTCTCCGTTGCCATTGTATGGGCACAGTAACCAGCTACAAACAGCAGAAAAAGAACAATAATCTATATGATAATAATCCTAGTGGTACAAACAGCAGCAACAACAATAAATGCAACAAATCCATTTGTAACTACTATCCATCCATCCACTTATCCTGAACAGGATCTCAGGGAGCCTGGCATCTCTTCCACGCAGCACAGGTCACAACAGAAAAGAATACCCCAGACGAGATGTCGAATTGTTATGTGTTTCGACTGAAGGAACCAGATGCGCTCACGAAGATGCCCTGTGGCCCATGTGGTATTTTATTGAATAACAGTAGAGCTGCTGTTGCATGCCACTTCGAATAATTAAAAGTGGCAAAAACACAGCTGCACGAAACATCGCGAGACATTCAGCTGTCAGCACATTTTGAGGAACTAGCCTGATTTCCTTAGTTCACCACAAAAACTACATAAGAGAAAATACAGCAGTTATTCTATGGATTGTGCTTTAAAATGAATCATTATGCCTATTTTTATGGATGACAATTAGTAGATAACAAGCAAAACGAAAATGAAACCATTGCTGTGGGATACACATATGGTCTATTATCAGCTCGACACCAAGTTTGCTGGGTAACAAAAATATTATAAAAGAACGATAGCTGGTGGTCAACTATTCAACAGTAATCAGTTGTGGTGGACAACCACTTCAAGCCCCACTTATCCCTATTAGCTACATGAATTATGTATCGCCGCCTTACACTTTGTGCTGCTTCTTTCGATCGGAGACACAGCTCTTCCTGTGACTGTGCTTCCTAGTTGAATTCAGCTGATCAGCACCGCTAAGATTTGCTTAACACTGTCGCCGCCAGTGTCCCTGTCACGTAAACGTGTCCCCTCCAGCTTCCCAACCAACAAGAACTATAATCCCTGCGTCGCTTTCGTTTTCACCAAAATATCGTCCGGCAGTCAGCCTGCTTGTCAACTAATGTCACTGACGTCACATACATGTATGCAGCCAGAATATCATTTCCAGAAATGGAATGTCTACAAACACAATCGTGCTTTTACAAAACAATAAGAGAAAGGAAATGCACTTTACATTGTCGTATATGAAAACGATTCTTAGTGAGAGTTTGGCAATGCTAAACGAACCGACAAAACATTAAGAATAAAAATCTTTCTGTACCGCTGAAATAAATTAAACTCAATTTCCCATAAGTCATCGAAAAAAAGTAATTTTCCCATAAGGCATGCCGCTGAAGCCCGAACTGCCTGATTGGATGACGGCTCGAAGATTCCTTCCTCTGATTGGGCGAACTTGGCGACGCGTAGTTTGGTATTAATAGAAATGGAGGAGCGAGAATCTTTGAAGAGACAGATCGAACTGTTACAAAGTAAGTTACTGGATCGTTTTCTTCACGCACCTGACTGCCTTCATGTCTGTGTAGTAATAAAGAGTGGATGTGTTGTAAATGTCAAACAACATTTATGTAACTGGTGGCAAAATATGCTATTAAGTCATAGTTAGCTAGGAAGCTAGCTCTCTAGCAAACCACCACCCACTGAGTGAATGCTAACAACATAAACAAATGTCAGTAATGTTAACCTACATGACAGTTAGTAAACTGTATATGTTATTGTGTTAATGATTAGTGTTTGTAAGTTTCAGAATACTGTACAGCCCATGACATATATATGCTGTAGCATATATGAACTTAACGTAGTTATCTGTGAGTGTTTCGTGCTATCAAGTCTTTACCTTTTTTCTCTGATTAAAGAAAACGACTCGTGATACTGTGTAAATAGACTTCCAACAGTCAGCAAGTACATTGTTTTGCGTGTTATCTAGTTATATGCACAATTGCTAGGCTGTGAAATTAAAAAAAAAGGTCGCTACGATAGACATCCAAAATGATTTTTACTTTTCAGCTGGTATTTTTAAGATTCCTGATAATTTAGTTGCTATGATTAATTTCATACATTGCTTTATTGGAAAGTCTCAAAGTGCATTTATTGATTAATTGATGTAAACAACAAATTTACTGTAAATCAGTTACATTTGAGACACCCCCTGTATTTGTGAGGGAAAATTGGAATGTCGAAACAACACATATCACTGGACTCCTATGGATTCAATTTAAATTTGTTATTTTGTCTTGTCCAACTCAGGTCTCATCAATAACCACAGGAGTATCCATGGCAACGCCCCATCTGGTGCCGGTCAGTGGCGGAATCCTGCGCCGACTAGAGGCACAGGTCATGGTGCTCAGTTTCCCCACTCTTTTCCCACTTGGCCGGGGCTGTATGCACCCCGGCCTGTGGGACACTGGAGGAAGAAGTACTCCCTCAGCAACCGGAGTGTCACAGCATCAAGCGATGCCATAAATCCCTCCTCTTCTGGGTCAAGCCTTGGACAAGAGGGCCCCCTAGTGGCAGCGCGGCTGCCAGCTACGTCTGGTAGCTCTCAGCCTGCCCTTATCACAAGTACTGATCATCCTGCAACTAAAACCAAGGAGCCAAGCAGTCAGGGAATAAAGGGAAGGTCTCCTGTATGTACTGCTGCTCTCCCAGAAGCGACAGGACAGCCAAGCCTGTCTGCAGTGAGCAAGCCCGGCCTATCGAGGGCTGCTGCTCCCGCAGCTGAAGTTACCCCTTTAATTAGGACTCAGCAAGGCCTCAGGGCTGCCGGCAAGGTGACATCCAGCGTCCAGAAGCAGGAAGCCCAAAGTGCACCCAGCTTCAGCGTGCCTTTCCTCCTGGGGACTTCAGGCTCCTTGGCTAAGCCCCCAATGGGATCTGCAGCTCCTGTTGCTCCTACTGCTCCTCCTCAAGCTCCCTCTGGTCAGCACCAGAACAAGGTGCCCTCTGGAGCAAAAGCAAGTGCTGGTAGGCCGCCTGGCAACCGAGCCCCACTTAAGAGGTCCAAATTCACCTGGGTGAAGGGGAACGAGATGCCGGCCACCCCCCCCTCCTTATCGGAAGCCGCCGAGGGCAGAGGGCCAGGCATCGAGAGGAAGCCCCCCCGAAGGCCAAGCCTCTCGCCAGCACAGTGCCGGCTCACCGGTGCTGGGAAGTACAGATGGGTGTCGGCGGTGGCAGGACGGCAAGCGAGGCCAGCCAAGCGCTTGCTGTCCCCTCGGGGGCCAGACACGCCGGCGAAGAAGCCTAAACCCAGCCCATCTCAGGCGGCCAAGCCCAGGAAAGGCTCTCTATCTGGGGCGAGTGCTGCTGCCGCTGCGGCCCATAGCAGCCGCTACCGTTGGAAGGCGGCAGGCGTGGTGGCTAAGGGCACGATGGCTAAGGGTGGCGGCTCAATGTACTGCTGGAAGGCGGCAGGCGCTGTAGCTAAGGGTGCAGTGGCTAAGGGTAGCAGCTCCGCGTACCGCTGGAGCTCAGACAGGACACCACGTGGGACGTCCCCCTCAACGGGCTATTTCAGACTCAAGAGCCGCACGAAGATCATCCGGGGGAAGCCCTATGGCAGGTAAGCAAGGGGGCGACTTTCCGACACCCTCCTATCAAAGGTGAAATTTATTTGAACATTTCCTATCTCTTTATCGTGGCCTGGCTTATCGGTTTGCACCGTCCCTCCCTGAATGTGGCACCTCCTGTCACACGTTCTCTCTCCAGCAGCGTGAGCACAGTGCCGGCTGCGGTGGGCGGATATTTCCCAGTGAGGAGGCGGAGTCAGCCGGCTGGGAGGTGGGGCCTGGTGGCTATCGGGAGGCACAGACTGTGCCGTCTCTCTCCGACGGCCTCGCCAGGCTTCTCTAGGGCAGGTTGGTGGAGTCGGGGGGCTGATACGGTGGGGGCTGAGAATGTTTATCAATATGCTGGTGCCTCGTGCTTGTGCAGAAGTGTTGGGGCTGTTCATTTTAGCTCGAGATCTCATTCTGTCAGATTCTGTATCTCTGTCACAGTTGTATTCTCTGTAGTGCACCCTCATGTCTGTGTGCTGTATGTACACGTGGCGTGTGCGAGGTCATCAGTACAGAGGCAAGGCAAATTTATTTATATATCACTTTTACATACACAGAGGTTAATCAAAGTATTTTACAGAAATACAAAAAAGCTACAACTTTTTTGTAATAATACTTAAGAACAATAGTGTTGACATTTCTGACTTTCCAGCAGTTGTAAAACGACCATAAAAATGAGCAATAGAAAAAGCACTCATTTGAAAGACCAAACAGCACCTAGTTCCCATAAAATGCAGACAATGGAGAGAACAGTGTTTGTGTTGGTTGCTATATATACAAAGTAGCATCTCACACAATGTAAATATGAAATACAAGTATTCAGTCTTGATGGTGACAGTCTGCATGTATAAGGTGCCTGTAAATGAGTGGTAAATGATTAAGTAGTGAATGGTAGGCCTGCTACTAATGACTATTTTTCTACTGATTAATCTGTTGACTCTTTTACCAATTGGTTGATTCATCTAAATGATTCATTTTCCTTAAAAAAAATCAACTTTAAATGAAGTTAATTTTATTTCGATTACAACAAACTGTATATCATTGCAGGGCTTTAGGTAACGGACACCGGCTTTTCAGAATTAGTCGGACGTTATTTTTTCCCAGAATTCAATAAGCAGATTAGTAGTGTGTCTAAAATATTAACGAGATACGTATAGAGGTGCCCAAAAGTTAGTAATCTGCATAAATTTGGCGTATATTTATGCTTATTAAATTTGGTTAGCGGAGCACGTCACGTGCGACTTTTGGTAAATCATTGAAGCAATAAGATCTGAAGTCTTGGGGAAGAAATGCACAGCTTAGCAGCCACAACATCTTTAGAAGAAGAGATATATTGGATAAACAGGGTAAAATGACGTTGGGTGGCTGTACTTTTTGCAGACTAAAGTCACTTATGTTAAATATAGTTTACATTTTTCTTTCAGTTCACTTTTTTTATATTTACTGCCTGTATTCATTTGTTTTATTTTGCGATAACTGCACTGGTCCCAACAAGCCCAGTTCGCACCAACACACACTGGCACTGTCAATCAGTGTAGAATAAGTCGACATGATTAGACAACATTTCACGTGGGTTTGGCTGTTTTGGCAGCCCGGCATCCAGAATAGCACCTGTGTCACTGTGTGTTTTCGCTCCTGCATAGTGCTCGTGCCACTATGGTAAGCCACCGAACTTTGTACAGTGTACAAATCACCTTTGTGTTTTGTGGTAATTTGGACTGCTCCCATAATTACATAGTTATGTTGAAGAAAAACATTTATTATAATGAATTGAAGTGTTTTTGATACCACAAAGGTAATTTTATTTAAAAATGAAAAAAGCAATGAAATTAAAATATTGATATCAGAACATTTTCAGTGTTGATGTCATTGACTATGTCGACCAATCAGGGCAGCTCTAGTGTGTGGTAAAATAGTTATATGGGTTCCAGTTATGTGGGTAACAGTCCTTGGGGGTTGGGACGGGTTTTTTGGTTTGGGGATAAAGAACAGAATTGATTATACAGGTAGGTTATTATACTAGTTTGGCATTACTGCCTGCCGTACCTTCTCCGGTGCCCATTGGTCAGCTGCAGGGTCATGAGCTGGGCTCCACCAATCATCAGTGTTTTTGCCTCTTTAACCCCGGAACGTTGGCTGGTGGTGAAGCAGTGGCAGGGATGTCAGCCCTCCAACCCCCTGCTGCTGGATCTTGGATTAGGTGATCGCTGCCCCCTTCTCCGCACTAAAATGTATTGAAAGCTTTAGAAAACAAGTTTTTAGTCTTAAAACTTTAGTTTAGTCTTAAGCGGGATATTCTTGGGGCACCTCTGATATTCACTGGGAGCTGGGTCCAGCAGTCAGTTGTATAGAAACTGCACCAAGTTCCAAAATATACAGTAAAATGGCAGTTGTCTCTGGGGAAGGTAAGAGAACCTGATAGCAGTAAACTTTATGTGACCATGTACTGAAACTGAGGCGCACTGCCTTCTCCCTCCAGCAGGTGTCAACATCCTCAATGCCTCGCTCGTCATAGGCAGGCTGTAATGGATCGGCGAATCCAGCAGGTGTCAGCATCCCCAATGCCTCGCTCGTCATAGGCAGGCAGTAATGGATCGGCCCATCCAGCTGCAGTAGCAAGCGGGCGCCAATAGAGGGTAATTTGCAGCTGTTCTGGGACTGGTACTGGGCCCCTATCGAGTCCGCGCACTCCATCGGCCCAAACGATAAAGGGGAGCTAATATATAATTATCCCTTGCAAATTAGATTGTTTTAACTAAGTGCGGCATAGGGGCCTGGCCTGATGGAACGCAATCATGCCTTTACAGCCCTTTCTTAACCGCGTCCCTATCTCAGTGTAATTGCCTTCAGTGAATGAATATCCACATGCGTTTGGCACCATTAAGACGTTTTATTCTTGTTGGGGGCGGGGGGCTGAGCTACCTCTGCTGTGCTCCTCTTCCAGTAAATGTATTTCTCTAACTGGTTCTGGGGGACCCCCAGTCGCTTCACGTTTTTGCTCATTTTGAGGGAGCAAACAAAAATGTGGACTGTCTGGCAGGTAGCAGCCCCCCCCAGGACGGAGCAAAAACATGGATCGTCTGCGGGTCCCTGAAGATCAAGTTGAGAAATACTGCTCTAAAACGATGATAATGCTGGTCTTTTTGTCCACTACCTGCCATTTCCTGACCCCCCTTTGGGCCTGTGGTCTATTCCCC
>JAODUD010000082.1:17782634-17795997 GCA_026784285.1 Stomatorhinus walkeri | reverse complement strand
CGCGTCCGTCGGATGATGCCCGCGTCCGTCGGATGATGCCCGCGTCCGTCGGATGATGCCCGCGTCCGTCGGATGATTATCGATTGCGTCGGATGATTGTCGTTTCCGTCGGATGGTGCACGCGTCCGTCGGATGATACCCGCGTCCGTCGGCTGATGCCCGCGTCCGTCGGATGATTGTCGATTCCGTCGGATGATGCCCGCGTCCGTCGGATGATGCCCGCGTCCGTCGGATGATTATCGATTCCGTCAGATGATTGTCGATTCCGTCGGATGATGCCCGCGTCCGTCGGATGATTGTCGTTTCCGTCGGATGATGCCCGCGTCCGTCGGATGATTGTCGCATCCATCAGATGATGACTCTTTCTAGATAACATGCATATTCCCATGTGACCACAGCCCCTCGCGTCCGCTCCACCCCATACCACTCTCTCTGCCCCCTCCCCACAGTGTAAGAAGAAGCACACCCTGGTGTGCCCCGATTTCTCCAGCGCCGACGGCTGCCCTCGCGGCTCCAGGTGCCAGCTGCAGCACCGCCGGCCGTCCAAGCGCCCGGGTCAACGCCAGACCTCCACGCCAGCCAAGCGGAACCGCAGACCAGAGAGCCCTAAAAGGTCAGGGTGAGCCGGCAGGCCAGTAGCCCCAGAAACGCTAACGCTGTGTGGAGACACACGCCTCAGGGCAGGACGGGAGTGTGTGTGTGTATCTGTCTGCCTGCCTGTGTGTGTGTCCACACTATGTGGTTTCATTGCCTGTTGTATTTTAGCTTGTGGGGACTTTTTTTCCAGTCCCCACACGGAGGAAGCTCTATTTTAAAAACAATATGTGAATGCAGTCAAAAAACAAAAATTGCCAAAAGTATTTTGTTTGGTTATCAATGGTTAGGGCTGGGTAAGAGTTATGGTTGTCATTTTTGGGATTATTTTTTTGTGTAGCATCGACAACTGCGACTGTTGAGAAAATGAGATAAACTGCACCCTTTCATCCCCAGGTCAGAGGTGGCTGAATGCAGCCAGGCAGGTGAGCGGACGCCTGTGGATCCTAACAAGCTGCCATCGTTCATCTCCCTGTCCAGCTCCCCAGAAACACCCGAGCCGTCGGACGCATCCCCTGCCGAGGGACCGGAGGGCTCCGGTAAGGACCGCACACTTCTACTCAGCCGTCCGGTGTACAAACGACAAACCGCAGTGTTTCAAATGAAAGAAGAGCTGGCATTCTGATTAAAGAACCAGATTTAAGATGGTCCAACAGGCCGCAGAGGAGAATGTATTGCAGTATATTTTAGGGACACAGTCACGTAAATGTGTGTAAAGATGGGAGAGAACAGCATGAGGTTTTTGGGGGGGAAAACCCTAACCTGCCAGCTCCCAGAGGAGGAGGCGGTATTTCTGGGAAAGGAAAGCTACCATATTAGGTATCTACTGTTATTGGACAGGATCGGGAGTTGATGCTGACTGTCCGGACCCCCTGGCTGCAGTGTGAGGCCGGACTGTGGGGAGCCCAGCTTCAGTGGCCTTCGGGGGGGCGGGACCCGGCATGGCTAACTCATAGCTTAGCAAAAGGCCCATGATGCACCTGTATTCGAACTAGAGCTATCACTAATGATTAAATCAATCTGACGATTAATCAATTAATTGTTAATATAATATAATATAATATAATATAATATATACATTGCAGTTGGTGCAAGGAAGGAACCAACTAACCCTTGTAGAATGCACGCTCAGTCACACATACAATCAGTTTAAGCACTCAGCACTCCAGTTTACTTCACTTGCATGTTTTTGGACACTGGAACATTGCATTTCAACATTGCATTTCATGCACATGCATTTTTCACATCGCAAGACAGCTTGCCAACGTCTACCAAGTTCATGCCATTTTCACTCAGTCACAGTTAAAATTTAGCAAGCTTTGCAATTTTAATGATTGTTCCATTTCAACATTATCTAGTACAAACAAACATGCAATACATTCACAAAAAATAGTTACATGATTATTGTGTACTGTATTATGTAAGGTGACAGGCTATCGTTCATTTTAGCAGTGATAATTTTGACATGCGGGAATTGTAGGATGTAAATTAAGCAAAATAATTTGTCAGTGTGATGACAAAGACAATTTAGGCCACTCCAAGAAATGAAGTGGCTAACTTTGGATTATTAGGTGAGCCCGTCAAACCTGAATGCCTTCTTTTAAGATGCAATATAGACTCAATATAGCCAAACGTATTGGGACACCTGGCTATTACACCCACAGGAACTTTTATGACACCCCATATTAAATCTAAAGGAGTCAATATGAAGCTGGATCCCCCTTTGCAGTAATGAAGCTGCCACTCTTCTGGGAAAGCTTTCCACATGATTTTAGAGTGCATCTGTGGGAATTTTTGCCCATTCATCTAGAACAACGATTTGCGAGATCAGGCACTGATGTTAACATGAAGGCCTGGCCTGCAGTCTCCATTCTCGTTCCTTGCTGAATGGGGTTGAGGTCAGGACTCTGTGTGGGCCAGTCAAGTTCTTCCACACCAGACTCAACCCAAACATGTCTTGCTGTGTGTACTGGGGCACAGTCTTATTGGCATAGAAAAGGGCTTTCCCCTAACTGTTCCCACAAAGTTAGAACCATAGAATTGTCTAAAATGTCTTGGTAGGCTGAAGCATTAAGAGTTCCCTTCACTGAAACTAAGGGGCTTAACTCAGCCTGTGAAAAACAACCACATACCATTATCCCTCCTCCACCAAACATTACAGTTGGCACAGTGCAGTCAGGCAGGTAATGTTCTCCTGGCATCTGCCAAACCCAGACTCATAATGCTTTGCAATACTGACAGACGACTGCATTCTTCAATCTTATTTACTTATTATGTGAATTTCATCCGCACATTATTTTGGACCCTCACCCTCTATGCTCTGTCTCCCTTCCACCATATTGCCGAGTAATCAAGAATGAAAGATTTAATATCGAGGCTTTTTAATAATCAAGAAATCAAGTTTAATCAAGTCATCATGACTAAAGGTTCTAATTTGAACCTTTGTGCCAGAAACATAGGGTCATTTTAAAGTTTGATTTAGCTGAGAGAAAAAGGAGCATGTTTCTAATGACTTTTTTCCCCTCCCCCCATAAAGACAGGTCCTCTTTAACGGCTGTTCCTGAGAGGAAGCTTCAGATTAAGCCTCGCTTCTAGAACGGGCACAGGGCGTTTCTGGAGGATGACTTTCCACAGCTCCGCCCCCTGTTGTGTTAACCACGCCCCCTTTGACATTTTTATTTTACTGTCCGGTCCCATGACAGGCCTGCTCACTAAATAAATTTTAATTTATAAACGCTGAGTTTAAAGACAAATAAAGATTTTATTTATATATACTGTTGATTAAAACCTGTCTCTGTGTTGTGTGGTTATGATGTAGATGGAGGTTGTCCTCCAACGCTTGAGTCATGATGTAATGACGTGGTCAGTGGGGTTCGTGCTTTCCTTAGGGACCCATCGTTGTACTTCCTTACGAAGCGGGCTGATCCGATTCCCTGGAGCAGGCACCATGAAACCTCGCCTTGAAATACCCATAATTCAGACAGATTATATCCTGCAGCGCCGCGAATGTTTCTGGGCCGCTAATCCTGTGCTCCCCTCCCGGCACGCACTTGGGTTCCTTGCGAGGGGCCGGAGACCATGGCTCCCTGCCTTCGCTCCTCCCGACCGACGTGCTGAGCTCTGCAGGCTTTAATTAAGGTCAATATTTCAAGTTTTAGTTAAAGTGAGAGAGAATAGGGGTATGGGGGGGACCTGCTTGGCTGCGGGGAAACGCACGGAAACAAAAAAGGTCAACTGTAATTTTTCTCCCCTTCGATGGCTTGCAGAAACATAAAAAAGACAAACTTATTATAGTTCCGCAGAGAGGCTGTCCCATCAATAACGATCAGAGTTTCTCCGGGACTAGTGATTCATTATCCTCACCGAGCCCCGCCCCCGCCAGCTGTATCTGCCAGGGGGTAACGGCTCCGCAGCGTTACACCGAGACCCGAACGAGAACGAGGCACGTCGGGCTACGCCAGCGGAAATTAGTCTCGAGTAACGACACCCACGCCCTGTGGGGTAAAAATATGAACATTTTATATCCCCCGAATGCATCGCGCCCTATAAACCGCACTGACCCAAAATTTTAGCGGTCTGTGGCCGCGTACAGGACTGGGAGCCGCCTGCAGCCTGAAGGGCCGCAAAGAGCGGAGACCGTAGCGGGGTGGGTTACGGGGTTCCCTTACTGCTCGGTGGCTGCTCAGATCTCTGGCATAGATCAAGATGATTCCATCATTTCTGCGCCATTAGATTCTGGTATGTTTTCCGTACAGGCTTTGCACTTCCTGGTGTGATGGAGGTTTTTACAAACTAACTGTTAAACAGGAGAATAGAGCCATAAAACGCACCATCGGGGTAAGAGTGGATGACAAAGAGGGGCTCTCCCGACCTGGGCGGGGCGGGGCGGCGCGGTGGGTGGGGGTAACCCGGGGTGTCATTCGCTAGCCCCGGCATGCTGATGTCCACTTTGCCTAAATGGGCAGAAGTGCACCAGCAGCGAGGTCTTAATACGCGGAGACACAATGAAAACCACTGACTTTAAAATTTATGTCTCAAGCCGCGGCTTCCCGCATCTCGCCACAGTAAATGGCCTGAGCCTGATCGTCTTAGAAAATGGCATTTCAATGCGGACTGCTTAGCTTGGACTTTAAGGTCCACTCCTGCTTATTTGATAAAAAAAACCCTAAAACGACTTTCGCGCACCTTAAACTCGAAACACTTTGATGCGATTTCCGCTCCATACCTTACTTACTTTTCCTATATCGCCAGCAAATTTTTCGGCAGGTGATGCGTATTTTATTAATGCGCTTCTCTAGTTATCAACAGATTTCGTCCATCTCTAGTGCTTCACGTGTTCAAGGCGCTAATTGAGAATCACTAAACTCGAAATGACCAAAAAAAAAACACTTACGATAATCTGTTACTTCTGTGCTGTTTTATTCTGCTCTTACATGTCAATGGCCCCAGATATACTGAGGATCTCGAGGGTTGACCAGCCATATGTGTATTATATTATATTGTGGCTGTCCCCTTAATTACACATCCCCCCGATTGTTAATGAGTTGACGAAAAAAGCACACCCAGAGGAGCTGCCTTGTTTCCCATTGGCCTGGGGACATACAGATACATAATGCCAGGGAATTATTTATGATAATGGCGTATATGTCATACGATACTGAATCCAGCCGGATTAAGATCGGTTTCAGAAAAGCCCGAGCTTCACATTTTGCCTCTGCTGCCGTCTTCAGGAGCACGAACCAAAAATAAGTGGCTTTATGACATATTCAATAGCCGTTTGTGCTGGTTTAGAAAATACAAATTATCTCTAATGCAAAATGATGCATTCGTTATTATTAGTATTTGTTGGATTAATGTAACATGTGCAAAAATACCGAAGATACATTTCTGCGTTAGTAATTATACTTTAAAAGTGAAAATTGAAAAGCTTTCAGTTTTAAGTTTTTGATGCATGAAACCGTATATGGGTCAATATTGGTGCATATTAAAAAAAAATTTTGTCGTCACTATTAAATTAAAATTCAGGTTATCTACGTAGCTTGTGTTGATTGTGAACAAAACCTATGCTATATATTGTTCAGTTTATTACATCGATTTTACCATAAATCCCAGTTTTTTTCACCATATGAGCTGTGATTTGTGTGTGTGTGTGTGTGTGTTTGATTGTTACGTTTGTATAATACATGACCAAAGATGTTTTGCTTTGTGCATAGGATAACAAAATAAATATTGGTTATTTTAATTAATTTCCAATGAATAAAAACAAAAATACGTCAGATAGTTGGTGAAGCCAGCAATAAAAATTTTAAGAACGTGTTATTAATTTTGCAACTTAATACGTGATCTGTGTTTCAAGAGGAGAAAAGTTATACGCTGAAATTCCTTAGTCAATTTTATGGACAATTGCCATGGAGGTAGAATTAAACCGCCCGCCAGCTACACAGATCTGCAGTTTAACGGCTTGTTGCTGAATCTCAGAAAGCTATCTCGCCTTGTACAGGCATAACGTGTATATATGCCTTTCCAAAATATGCAATAACAGGAGAATAAGCCTTTGTCTGCGAATGAAAAATAAAGCCATAATTTTTAAAAAAGCAATTATTGTATGTTATATTTTAATATGTTTTTTTTACCATTATTACTTGCTAATGCGTTGCACTAATATTTCACTGTAGACACGCTGAAGGCAGAAACATGGCAAATGAGACCAAATTGCTGGGATTGTGCTGGAAAGCACTTTGCGGTGTGAGAAGACAAAGTTTCAAATTTCGAACACGTTTTTAGATATCCAGTAGATCATTGCAAGTCATTTTGTTCATTATTCACTAACAAATAATTAAAAAAATATTTTGTGTTTTTAAATATTTCTGTTTTCGTGCGAGATCTACATTTATATTTAGTTGGTGTAATGTAACATGTTTTTTAAAGTTTAATGTACATCTTATACAACCCGCGGTAACGTAAATCCACGTAATCCTCATCCCTGCAAAACGGCTTCAGGCTGTCTTCTCTCACCTGCAGCGTCGCCTCCAGTTGTAATAATGTCAGTCGCTAGAGGGCGGGCCTTCGACTGTCCCGAAAGCTGCCGCGCGTTCTCTGCTGCTCCCTGGCTTGCTGTAGGGAAATGCACACTTCGCTGTCACTTCCTCCGATTGGCTCCTGACCCTCCAGATGGGCGGGTTATAGAACTCTGCTATCTATAAATAAGCAGACTACCTCTCCAGCACTATAGTGGCTGTGGTTTGAGACGGTGTGTTCGGCAGAAACGCTTTAGAAACTTGTGTTAGGGACTTCTTTCTGCAGGCATAACTGCAATACAGACTTCACATACAAAAAACATTGGATACACCTCGTCCATATCTTTATTTTGCATAAATATTATGCACTGTGGTAGACGTGGATTCCAGTCGTGGATTAATTTAAGCGAACCAGCTTTGATTTTAACGAATCGGTCATTTCACTTTTTTTATTGTACCTTTCTTCTGCGGATCTTACAGGACTGGATTTTAGCCAGCTCCCGGGCATGTGTATGACAGCTGGCATGTGATTGCCCTGCAGAAAGTGCTGTTTTTACTTATTGCTATTTTTGAAGGACACTTTGTATACTACTGACTTTCCTATCGAGACGTGACCTTCAATCGCATGCTTCCGATGATCAGCTCGTACTTTTAAAAGTTCCGCATTTACGTGATGTTTTGCTTGACGGCGAAGAAAACTATCCGGTACTTGCAGACCCAAGAGCACTAAAGCGGACACCCCAAGCCCGCTGCTGAGTTTAAGCGAGGACAAGACAGGTTTGTGTTTCTGAATGTAACATCTTCAAGTTTCAGTCGCTCTGCCCGACGGACCAAAGTGTGCATTTGACACGGGATAAGTTGTCAACAAGAGGCGCGGAGGCAAACTGGCAGGTGCTCACCTTCGGTTACATGCATACATATATTCGCGACACTATAAATAGACATTGTTTTAAGGGTTGACGAGTTATCTGCCCACGGCCCCGGGCGCGTGTGTGCAAGGGCTGCACTGTGCGGTCCTCCACCACACTGTCCGCTTTGGCTGTGAGAGCCGCTGGAATTGCATGGACTGACATGGCCACTGACCTCGCCATGAGCGCCGAGCTGCCCAACAGTCCCCTGGCCATCGAGTACGTCAACGACTTCGACCTCATGAAATTCGAGGTGAAGAAGGAGCCCCCCGAGGCGGAGCGGTACTGCCACCGCCTGCCGCCTGGATCCCTCTCCTCCACCCCACTCAGCACCCCGTGTTCCTCCGTGCCTTCCTCGCCAAGTTTTTGCGCTCCGAGCCCCGGGGCACAGAGTGTCCAGAATCCCGGTAGCAGCCTCAACAGCAACAACAACAGCAACAACAACAACAACCAAAACTCCACAGGAAAGCCGCAACTAGAAGACCTTTATTGGATCCCCAACTACCAGCACCATTTGAACCCAGAAGCCCTGAACCTAACGCCCGAGGACGCTGTGGAGGCCCTGATAGGCAACGCGCATCACCATCATCACCACCACCACCAACCATACGAGGGCTTCCGAGCGCAGCAGTTTGCGGGGGAAGACCTCTCAGTGGCATCTAATGGTCACCACCATCACCAAGTCCACCATCACCACCACCATCACACTCATCACGTTCGCCTGGAGGACCGCTTCACGGACGAGCAGCTGGTCAGTATGACCGTGCGGGAACTGAACCGGCAGCTGCGCGGTTTCAGCAAGGAGGAGGTCATCCGTCTCAAGCAAAAGCGCCGGACCCTCAAGAACCGGGGCTACGCGCAGTCCTGCCGCTACAAGCGTGTGCAGCAGCGGCACATGCTGGAGAGCGAGAAGTGCACCCTGCAGAACCAGGTGGAGCAGCTGAAGCAGGACGTGGCGCGCCTGGCGAAAGAGAGGGACCTTTATAAGGAGAAGTACGAGAAGCTAGCTAGCCGGACCTTCAGCGTAAATAACAGGGACCCCTCCAGCGGCAACCACGGCAAGCCCCCGGCAAATGAGTTCTTTATGTGAGAGATTGTACAAATGCACCGATCTCAGTCGTTTATTGACTTTTTTGTTTAGACGTTAATTTAAAGAGACTTTATATGTAAAATTGAACTGTGTAAATTCATTTTATATATGCGCACATTGCGTACGCTTCTTACACACGTGCGCATGTATGTTCTGTACAAGTCTGAAGAGGATACTGTGAGTCATGAACGGAAAAAAGACTTGAATGGGGATTATCGTCCTAATTACACGTTAATAACTAATTTAAAAGTTCTGATACAGTAAATACAGCTGTTTAAAAAATAAGTTTTCAAAGTCTTATGAAAAAATAGCCAAAAGAATTTGCATATAGATTATGACCCGAGTGGCAAATGCTAAATCTTTTCCAGTCTTAATTTCTCCATTAGAATGATTATTTTAAGTCATTATAATAAACTTATCGTGTATAATGTTAAGGGAAATAACGGATGATAAACTCTTTCTCCATTCCGGACTTCTAGAAGGAAAAGCAAGAAAAAAAACGAAGAAAGCAATACATGTTCATAGTCGTCCGAAGCAGTTTTAGAGGACTGTCAACGTTGAGCAGCGTGCACTTTGCGGGATGTGTCTTGGACGTTGCAGATCGACGCAAATCTGCGCACTTTCAACAGCCCTGCATGCGGGACATGTATGGTTTTAAATGTTTCAAAGCCTTTCACTTGTCCCCCAGTTCGTCTGGATGGGAAGCATGAACCATGGTTCTTTTTTCTCTCTTCAGCTTTATTAGTCTCGCCTGCTTTCTCAGAAAGGTTTAGCAACGCGAAAACATAACATACCAACAAGCGCGGAATGATTTACTGTCTTGAGGAAATGCGACTAACTGTAAATTACGAGACGTGAAGCGTTATTTCAGTTGTTTGAAAGAAAACATGACAAACTGAGCCAGATTTTAGGGTTATTTTATTTCCATTTGTAAACATATCTAGCGTATTGTTAGAGTGTTATTTCCAAAACTTTTTCTTAATTGCTTGACTCTTCAATACGTCTTAATACAATGTTTGTATGTAACAGCATGCAAATACTCTGCGATAATCTCATTCTATTTATTATGTGCAATTAACGAAACTTAAGCACTATATCCAAAATTATTGTCAAATCATGTTTTATATTAAACGGATCTGTCGTCCCATTGTTGTTATACAAAAAGGTGTAACATAGTAATGACATAGAATTAATGTAGATAGTAAAAAGTCTGCAACTGCTGCTAATTCCCTATGCACCAACTATATTTAAACAGGTTTTTACTTTTAAAAAGTGTATTATACGACACGGACGCTCTCCTGGAAACGGCTGCTTTGGGGATGTCCGCGGTCGTGCTTGGAAAAAGTATATCTTCCAGAACTAAGTCTTATAACGGTGCTCAAAGTGCTTGTTTAAAATTAACATGTCTTTCCCTCAAACACCTGCAATGGAATGGAAGTAAATTCAATCTATGATACTGTCAATAAATATTTCATGGACAAAAGTTCTGCTCTTCCTGCTGCAAATATGTAGTGCAATATTGTATATAGGTATGAAATTACTCTGTGTATGCCGAAAAATATCATATCATAGTTATATTTCATATTTTGAAAACCTGACATTTGACGTCAAATACAAATACAACTTTAAACACTAATTTCAAACTGTTTTATGCTTTGTTTTCTATCCAAAATTGTTTTATTATTATTATTATTATTATTATTAGTAGTAGTAGTAGTAGTAGTAGTAGTAGTAGTATTATATTTATAGTCAAAGGTTACGGGATGCCATTTTTATTCACCGTGAAAATACCAATCAATGTCCAAAAATAGCCAAGTGACCGTTTGCTATCTTGTGCCCAAACCAATCTAACCTTCATACTTAAAAGTAGTCCTGTAAAGTTTATGCCATTTTATGTTTTTCAATATTGTTATTCAACTGTCATTCTCTATTCATTTAAAGGTGGCATAATCTTTTTCGAAATTGAATTTTAGATTTGTGTAAGATAACTTTAACATTAAATCATACAAATTAAAGCCTATCTTGAACAAACGCTATGCGATTGATGTATATACATCTGTACGTGCGAAATATGCATATAGACTTGTACATGGTCCGGAGTGTGAGCGAATACAGCCATTATGTTTCGAAAAGGAATGTTGGAGCTTCTTTTCTTAATGTTTAATAAAAAGTTATGACCACTTCTGGTCCTTCAAAGTGCGTTCGTCTTATTTAAAATGGGCTGTCATAAACATATTGCACACGCTGTTCTAGCAATCGTACAAACACATTTTTAAATTGTCCCACGACACATTTTTGCATATTATAATAACAGTACAAATAATTAGATATGTGTTTAATTTACTACTAAATTGGTATATGAATATTCTACATCAAGCTAATTTCACCATCTCTGTATCGATTGTGTAGTAAATCATTCAGTTTTACCTAAACTCTTTTGATAACTATCTACTTGTTTGCTATCACATCATACACAAGCCTTTAAATGTTTTGTTTTTAATACATTAAAGATTATTACCACTTTCCATAAAGAAATAGGCTTTATCTGCGAGAACCGCGTTTTAAAATTGACTACATTTAGTGTCTACATAAAGGCTGTGTTGAATTAATTTTAGTAATATTCTGTTTAAATATTTTTTTTGTGTCACAATAACTATTTTGTGAATGATTTTAGTGTGACCGCCTACCTGAATGATATATGTGTGCCTGAATGATACGACTTGGTTCATTTTCTTAAAACCATTAGTTAAACTTTGTGGTCTTTATACAACCTGTAAACATTACAATAGCTCTAAGTAGTTTACAGTAAAAGGTTGTGGTGAATAATTTAATAACGCGAGAGCCCGTCAGCACGTCTAAAACAAAATGCTTGTATATTTTAAAAGCATTTTCAGTAAGTGATTTTTTTAACGAAAAAAAAACTAATAAACGTATATGCGTATAAATCTTAACATGCGTTGATGGGCCGTCACGTTACTTTTGCAACGAAAAAAATGCAAAAATCGTGGCACTTTTTCAAGACTTGAAATTGTAACGCCGAGTTTTTTCTTATTGTTTAGATTCAAAACATCAAGGATTGTTAAATAGCATAGTTAACTCAATTTCTATAGAAATATTCGATGTATACCATTTGTAACTCTTAACGGAACCTAACGGTAATAAAATCTATTAACTAATTATAGGCCTAAAGTTCAAATGTTGGTGACGGAGAAAACGGCGCATTTTCCGTTTGTGCAAAAAGCTTCTGCAGAGTGGAAATGTGGTTAGGGTCATCAATCATTTCTCTGGCTGAAGATCCCGTAGTTTCTAAATAAAAGGCAGAAACGTAAACTAGAATAAAGAGCTGCAAACTCATCTTCCGCTAAAAGCAACGAACCATGCATCACGGAGCCCGTTTTCCCGCTCCTCCTACACTTCTGTGGTAAAATGTGGTAAAAAAAAAAACTCGGACTCGTTTAGTTGGCCTTTCAATATACATAGTACCCGATGTATTTCAGCGGTTACTTTAGATTATATAGTTTGTTTACTTAGCGATTGCGCGCAACGCAAAGTGGAATTGATTGGCCTGTGTAAAACAAACCCGATTTGAGCGGTGAAACTTACTAACTCAATACCCATTAGCTGTATCCCGAAAACTCTGTATATGGGCTGAACCTCGAGCTAAAGCCACCCTGGTACTCGCTAATCTTTAGGTTCAGACCCGGATGTTTCAATAAACAGTCCAAAGGGCAAGGCGGATTCGCTGTCAGAACTGCAGTAGTGTGTCTAGAAGGCGGAGACGTCCCGTGCATGCACCCTGTTGCGCCAGACAGAAAGTTCCTGATATTATAAGGGTTAACTGTGTCTAAAGAGGCACTTACTGTACCATAAATGGAGAAGCTGCATTTATTTTAAAAGATACTGTAATTGTCCTTATTGTGATTGATGGTTATTCTGTTGTCCCCCTAAAATATGATGAGAAATGTATGTGATGATATCGCACATATTCGGCATTTCAACACTTTGCAGCTATAAATTAATGGCGATTGCCTTTATCGTAGCAACAACAATACTAGTAATAATAAATCTATCAAAAGTAATTATTACAAAAACTGAAATATCTTATTATGAGGTTACTGGCATTTAAAGTTTGCTCTGCTTATCATTGGTTGTCTAGTTTGAAATTTTTGACCTAATTTCAATAAATTCCTGTAGTTTGTAAACGGACGACTTTGTTAGCTGAGGCGCTGCAGAGTGGAGGAGCAAATATCTGCGAATTGGGGACCGCGAGTTAAATTACTCCAGGGCTCTGTTGTTTTGAGCGAATACTACACGTTGGTTGCTTTGGTAACAAACTCCTGCCGCATACATGGGTAAAGCTTACTTGACGCATTAAGGGGGGTTGATGACGTCCACTAAGTAACCTAGACAGTATAACTATAATTAAAGTTTTTTTTTAGTTTGTTTGTTTACTTGTGCTGTTTCTGTAATACGCTAGTATAAACAAATAACTACTGTATTATCTAATCGAGCAGGAAAGGGTCACTCCGCTGTACGTAACGGGAGGCGATCAGTTATCACCGCAGAGGCTGCAGCGGACCAGAGCTGGGCCAGCGGGGTCTGGAGGGATTTAAGGTTGGGCGTCCGTGAAAGAGGCGTGTCTCCCCCACGGCCATCAGCGGCCCGGCATTTATACTCACAGCATCAACAATGTTACTGTATCCCAAAGAACTCAGCCGCTATATGGCTGTCTGACGAAACGTACTGAGAAATAT
>JAODUD010000082.1:17609846-17623561 GCA_026784285.1 Stomatorhinus walkeri | reverse complement strand
GGTGCCCCCTCCATGTCTCACAGTAGGTAAGGTGCCCCCTCCATGTCTCACAGTAGGTGTGGTGCCCCCTCCATGTCTCACAGTAGGTAAGGTGCCCCCTCCATGTCTCACAGTAGGTGTGGTGCCCCCTCCATGTCTCACAGTAGGTAAGGTGCCCCCTCCATGTCTCACAGTAGGTGTGGTGCCCCCTCCATGTCTCACAGTAGGTATGGTGGCCCCCCCCCCCATGTCTCAGTAGGTATGGTGTTCTTTTCCTTTAAAGCTTCATTTTTCCTTCTGTAAATAGAGCTGATTTGACTGGCTAAAAAGCTCCAGTTTTGTCTGATCAGTCCAAAGGACATTCCGTCATTTTCTTCCAGAAATTTTGGGGCTTGTCAACATGCATTTTGGCAAATTCCACTCTGGTTTTTTAATGTTTTTCTGTCAATAGCGGAGCCCTCCTGAGTCTTCTTCCACAGAACCCATTATTGTTCAAAGTGCCAATGGTTTTGGATGGTTTCCTTGGCTCTTTTTCTACCATCCTCACTGTCCTTCTGATAAACCCGGGGCTGCATTTCCTCTCGCGTCCACATCCTGGGAGGTTGGCTACAGTCCCATCATCATTATGCTTTTTAGTAGCATTGGAAACTGTGGTCACAGGAAGAGGAAGCTGCTTGGAGATGGTCTTACAGCCTTTACCTTTAACATGGTTATTTATAATTTTCTTTCTGAGCTCCTCAGACAGCTCTCTCCTTTACATTCTCTGCATTTTTGTTAACTTTGTACATTTAGCATATTTTATCCTAGTAATTACTTGTATTTTCTTTTTCACATTTTTAAAATCTGTGGTAGATATATTTCATATACTACCTAGTAGAACCTACTCTGCTATTGCTTTTTCGTTGTTATTCAGTGTTTTTTGCAGCATTGAGACAATTAATGTGTTGTCCCACTGAATGGGAAATGGATCATGGAGGTTATGACCGATTTCTTCAATGTCTGTAAACCACAACGTGAAAACGTGCACAGGGATACAAAGTCACTATCTAGTGAGCAGGTGAGATTCTCGAAAGGGGCACTTAATCTAACACAACATACAGGACTTATTTGACTGTACGAATGGCTTGTGTGGGCCTTATAACTTTACTGGGATAGAAGTATCCAACTACAAATACATAGAACACTGTGTGACTGTGTATACAGTTTATTAACAATTAATACATTTTTCTTACACTCGTAAGCGATTTTGCTGCAATTGCACCCAGTATTGGTCGGATGAAAATGCCATTTGAACATATCATGTTCAATAAAATTAATGATATTGTTATATTTGAAAATGTGACTTGTTTAGTTATATCAACGTGCAATGATAATTTATCTTAAATTTATTTTACAAATTCATTTATCTGGATGAATGACTGGTTGGGCTCTCTCACCTTGAATCCCAGGGGAAAAAAACCTATTGCTCACGCTAGTTCAAAGATTGGATATCAAGTATTTGTTTAATTCTGACTGCCCACTAGAGGGCACTCCAGAACAGAGTTTTACCATACCAAGGGACTGTCCGATGAAGCAGCATTTCACAGTTAGTGTGCTGACTTAAGCTAAAAGTCATGCTTGTGCAATAAGAGTTTAGGTCAGGAGCATTCTTATTGGACAATCAAAACGTCTAATCCAACTAACTGAGAAATCACAGAATACTCCCCAGCACTGAACTTATACTAACCTTTTACATGCACACACCTGCCCGTTATATATCTCTAATAAATAATAAAAATATTGACACCATAAATTAAAGTTAAGGACAATATAAATGTCATTTACTGTTTTATGAAAACAAACAAACAATAGCAAACACTGTACTGCATATTTCATCAGTTTTACCACAAGTCCGGTAAATGCCTGGATCTCAACCCACAAAATTAAAATTAACCTGGTGACTGCAATCTAAATTAGCTCAATTAGTCCCAGTTAACTCCTCCTCGTCCTCAGGAAAATGTCTGGCCAGCTCGTTGGTCAGAGAATGCCGCTTTCCTGCCCACAGGAAGTGGGTGGGTTGCCCGCCATGGGGCTGATCGGGGGGGTATTCAAAGTGGGGGCTGAGCTCGAAGGCCAGGGCAGAGCGCACCAGCCCTACTGACCCTGCCCGATTGGCACAGG
The DNA here is from genome assembly GCA_026784285.1 of Stomatorhinus walkeri. Lineage (NCBI taxonomy): Eukaryota > Metazoa > Chordata > Actinopteri > Osteoglossiformes > Mormyridae > Stomatorhinus > Stomatorhinus walkeri. The sequence continues at coordinate 17,621,422 of JAODUD010000082.1, read as the reverse complement.
GGTGGTAGAGCCGCCCCGTGCGCGGGTGCATGAACAGGGCTTCTGGGCGGAACGGCGCAGTCAGCTTATCCCCGCCCCCACAGAATGAAAGCATCTCAGAAGCACCGCCCCCTTCACCAAGCCCCACCCCCGGCAACAGGTGGGTGAACACCAGGGGCCTGTCATCACAGCGCAGGAAGTTCCTCTCCCTCCCACACAGAGCCAGGAAGGGAAACCGATCCTGATAGCGGCCGGTTTCGTTGGGCCGCAGACGGGTGAAGAAGAAGACCAAGAACTGTTTATCTGCACGGAAGACAAAAAAGAAGAGTGCCGACTTCTCATAATTAGAACATCTATGCTCAGATAATAATTATGAAAAACCTGTCGATGTGCACGGAGCCATCAAAGGAGTGACCATTTAAATAAGGTCCATGCATGGGTGCAAAGAAGCTATACCATCAACAAACTGAAACGGCTTTGTCTGAAATAGGCACGGGAAGACGTTTTCAGCTAGGGTACTGAAAGTAGAAAATGAGTAAACATCACTGAAGTTCTTTTTTATCGTCGGTAGTTATCAACAGCTACTCTTTTTGGAAAAATATGGAAGTCGCCAACAAAATGCTATTAAGTTTTTCTTTGATGAAACGGACAAGAGGGGGCGCTGAAGCACCCAGCAGCTACTTCCGGGAACATTATAAAGCGCTTAACGCTTAGCGCTCTCCATAAGGACCCATTCAAAGGAAAAGGCTTAGCATTATATAAATGTCACTAGACATACACCTACAAGCACCAAATCTACTTCACTAATACTAAACTATATATATGGCCTATGTAGTTATGCCATATCGTTGCCTCGCCGCAAATAACAAACCAAAAGAAGGACCAAGCACGATCAAATGCTTCTCTAAATTCTCAGATCATAAATGCAATCTACTATGAAAAGACTGAATGCGTAGTCCAAGGAATTATGTATAATAAAATCTGTACTGTACGTTAAACTTTTCCCTCTGCATAAAGACCCATTATAAGATAAAAAGAAAAGCTTCACCCACAACTGTGCTCTGCATGCAGTAACAATATGGCACAACCATATTAGTATAGTGGGAGTAAGTGTTTCATAATAAGTGTTTTGGAAAGTCTGCTACTTTCAGCGCAACTGACCTTTGAAACAAGTGATGAAGTTCTTCACTTTAGTGTCATCTAGGAAGAGCTGGCAAAAAAATGTCATCAGTAAAGCTGCAACGCAAGCACGAGGACTCAATGATGAGTGTCAGGACAAGCATTTTTAGGTCAGAAAAATCCAGCAGTGTCACCTGTCCCTGGTGGTCGATGTAGTAAAAGTACTCCCGTAGGTGGGGCTCGGGGGCCTGGCCTTGCACATACTCTGCGTTTCGCCGAGCGCAGCGCTCCACCGTCGTCGTCGCCGCATCCAGCAGCCGCCGTCTCCGTCCAGCATTCCGTAGAGACAAGGCGGCAGCCGCCACTTTCTGCTTCGTTGTTAGGAGGAAAAACATTATTCCTTTCGATTCACATTAGATCTGCTGAGGGACCGCCCAAACAATGGATAATGTACCGAGGCTACCAACATAATAAATTATTAATATACTGTCACATTCGTTCTCCAAAGACACTGCGTACTGAACAGTTCAGCGTTGTATTGAGTCGAAATAGGGGGAATGGTCCGACTGTGACACCGGATAATGAAATACGAGCACTACATTTCAGTTCCGCCCCCCGGTCTTCAAAATTAATTTATGAATAGAATAGAATAGAATAGAATCAGTGTTGTCATTGTACATATCAACTAAACTACTATATAATAAAGACAACATCAACAATGATAATGGAACCTGAAGACTCAGGGCGCTTTTCCACTGTACAAAGTAACGCAAAAGGATGTGCATTACACACACACACATTCAAATTTTGGAATCATTGACAAATTTTCTGGTTTTGGAAAGAAATTTTGTTTAAAATTTGCTTTAATCAAAATAACATTCTAGTAATACTAAAATAGTCTAGACATGGTATTGTTGTAAATGATAATGATACCACTGTGAATATCTATATAGACATACAAAGGGGAATTTTCAGCAACCATCACTCCTGTGTACCAGTGACACTGTAAGTTGTGTGAGCTAATCCTACATTATGTTAAAAGGCTAATTCTTCATTTGAAAACCATTGTGCAAAATTATTAGCACAGGTGAAATCGATTGTGCTGTTTGAGGAAACTGTAAAACCAGTCTTTTTGGGCTGCTACGCGTCTGTAGCATGAACATTTGTGGGATCAATTTTTGGCTCAAAATGGTCAAAAAGAATGAGCTTTCTTCAGAAACTCACCAGCCTATTGATGTTTTGAGAGGTGAAGGCTATTCCATGCAGGCAGCTGGCAAGAAACTGAAGATTTCTTACAATGGTGTGCACTGCTCACTTCACCAAACAGCCCAAACCGGACGTAACACATAGAAAAATAAGCGGGAGGCCCTGTTGCACAGCTGTGCAGGAGCATCAATACATGAGAGACTCTAGTCTGAGAAATGGACATCTCACAGGTCCTAAATTGGCAGCTTTATTAAGAAGTACCCATTAAACACCAGCCTCATCTTGAACAATAAAGAAGTGTTTCTGGGAAGCTTTCCCAATAGGCATTATGAAGAAAAAGCTGTGACACTGGCTAATAAAGAGAAAACATTAAAATGGGCAAACGAACAAAAGACATTGGACCAAATATGATGGGAAGAGGTGTTATGGACAGAGGAGTCTAAATTTGAGGTATTTGGGTCACACGGATGGACATGTGTGAGGCAGAGAACAAATTGAAAGATGAACTGCCTAACATCAAGCGTCAAGCATGACAGAGAACATGTGATTGTCTGGGCGGGCTTTGGTGCTGGTAAAGTGGGAAATTTGTACAGGGTAAAAGGAACGTTAAACAATGAAGGCTATCACTCAGGGCATGGAATGTCACCTATCTGCTGAGGAAGGAGCCTGAGTTTGTGCGTGAGGTTGAGAATATCGACTAGATATAGTCAGGCTCACCTCAATGCATAGCGTGGGTTCTGGAACCAATCTCCTGGAGAGGGGCTGGGTGCTCTTTTCCACTGGAGTTGCGGCTGGTGAGCGACGCTGGGCTGGGGTGGGGCTACTGGTGGCGTCACAGCTCGGTGTATTAACAGAGTTTACCCCGGTGAACGAGAGGGCTGTCTCCCTGTGCCTTCAGGTCGGCGATAGGTCTCTGACTGTCATCTGTGCTTATGTGCTGAATGACAGTTCAGAGTACCCGACCTTCTTGGATTCCCTTAATGGTATTATTGCTGGTTAGCGCGCCACGAGGGGATTCCATTGTTTTGCTGGGGGACTTCATCGCTTACGTGGGCAATGACGGCGTGACCTGGAGGGGGGTGACTGGGAGGAATGGGTATCTCTCCTGAAGTTGCTACCCCCGCGACCCAAACCCCGGACGAGTGGTAGGTAATGGATAAATGGATAGATGGGCTGTCACTCTATTTTGCAACGGCATGCCGTGCCTGTGCACTACACTTGAATGGAGTCAAATTCATCTTAGTCGTGTGAAAAAATTAAGACACCACGTTATCTAATTCTTTAGTAAGAAGTACAGGCATAACAATATTTGATCTTTTTTAAAATTGTATCTATAGATAAAGATGATGTTATTGCATCACCTATACAACAAACATCAACAAATTCCACAACAAATTCACTTATTCAACAAGACACGTTAACAAAGATGCCAATTTCTATTAAGGTTTGGGTGGGGCAGTGGTGGCTTAATGGTTAGGGAAGTGCAGTTGTAAGTAAAAGATTGCAGGTTTGAATCCCTGACCAGCCAGACACCACTGAGGTACCCTGACTAAGGCACCTCCCCTAAGCACTGTACCCCAGCTGCTGAATTAGCTATCCCCTGCTATGTCGCATATGGATTAAATGCAGAAAACACATTTTGTTGTGTCAACAAAGACAACTAATTACTAAATTCTACCCTAATAACTACTATTCCTTCCTTTCACTGATATTACCTCAATGGGATGTATCCTATGAACATTTACCATTTTCTGACATCTACTGGCAGAAAGCATTCCCATCTCCTTCAATGCACAATTATTTGATCTGTGTTACATTTGAGGGGTCAACCCATTTCATATGACCCGACAGCATCAAAAGCAGTGCTGCTATAGAGTGAAATTAACTTTTTCCGTAGGAGACTGAAATTGCTCCTGAAAACCGTTAGTGGATTAATTGGCTTACGCTAAATTCAGTTCCATTCAGTTCCACTAACTGTAAATGAAAACCTTTTTTTTCCGCAGTGAATATAGTTTAATGGTCAAAAATATTTGTAAACCGAATTCAAAGCATGATTGTGTATGTGCATATATACGTGTGTATCTGCACGCGCGCACACACACACACACAGTAGTGTGTTAAGTCCTAGACAGTCAAAAGAAATTTTTCAACAAAAAACAAATTTGATATTAGGACATATGCATATTAGGAGTAACACAATAAGAACTAGAAGTTACATATTGCTAGTAGGGCTGATTTTAGCAGAGGTTTTGAAATGGCTAAAGTGACAGGCATATCAGTTTTACACCGACGTGAAGATCATTTAAACACCAGTTTTCTTTTGCCAAGACTTTTGGACAGTATTGTATATTTGTGCGTGTGTGTACGTGTGTGTGTGAATATATAGATTTATTTGTACTATTACCCACATTTTTACATTTTCTGAATGCTTATATAGACTTAAAAACTATGAATCACCATGCCATGACCAAAAAAGTAATACACAAAATATTAAATATTTGTGGGGGCAGCTCTATGGATCCGGTCCCAGAAGGTCGCCAGTTCAAATCCTGTGGTCAGTAGAGTTCCACCATTGGCCCCTTGAGCAAAAGCCCTTAACTTACTGAGCACTTATTGACCACTCTTCCATCACTGGTCAGTGTTTTCCAAAACCATTTTCACTGGGTGTATATATATATATATTATATAGTATATATATATATATATATATATACATACACATACACACACACACACACACACTGAGTGTATATGTATATATATATAGGGAGAGAGTAGTGAATGTCTACACAATGTCAGGGACAGCGTCAGGGACAGATTCAATTAATAAATAGAGCCACCAGAGGTCGCTATATTTACACTTTCCTTAACTCACGCAGCGCTGAACACCAGATGTCCGTGATTAACACCTCATTCTACACTTAAGGTGCCTCGTGCCTCACCATTGAGCTGAGAACAAATTAATCCTGCCCAGAATTAAACTGCTTGAGACCCTGTGAAGTACGAGCAGTGTGAAGGTTGATGGATTCATTTAAATAAAAAACAAAATAAGTAATATTATCTATCCGTAAAATCAAATACTTGAAAAAGAAAATCTGACTTTTGCGTTTACACTCCAAAAGTTAGCAAAAACAATTTTAGTTTGCAAATATTTAGTGATATGTTGCCGTTGCTATTTAGTGAAACCTGAAGTTCAATTTAAAGTACATATATAAAAACACACATTATGTTATAAAGCGTGATTAAAGCTGTGGTGACGGCAGCCCCTCGACGACAAATATCACTATTAAAATATTGCGTAAGCGTGCTGCCATGGAAACGTGCCTGCTGCGTGATGTCAGGTTGTCGCTGGTGACGGAACCGCGGAGGGGCAGCGCGCGCTTCATCGACGGGAAGCGACTGACTGCGGCTGCAGAGCCTACGGGCACCATGGGTGACATCCCAGGGATTATTAATATCAGGTTTTAACGGGAAAGTACTGGAAATGGCTGAAAGGTAAGACCACATGCCTGTCTGCGTGCTTATTTACTGACGCATCTTAACATATCTAGATGACGGCTGGAAGTTGAATCAGGAGAAATGCGTTCATGTCTCTCGCTTTATACATAACGGGGGCTGGTTACTCACACCCTCGTAGCTCGCGTCTATTAGATGCCAGTATTTAAATACGCGAAATCCGCCCCAAGGTTGCACATGACCCGCGGTGCTTTTAGATATGACTTGTTTCCCGGACACCCCGAACCGTGCTGGGCTTGGCAAGCCCCGAGTGAGCTTTTCCGCTTCAATCAGCGGACAGAAATGAGCCTGGCGCTCATGAGGAGCCGGCAACATACGCATTAGTCCGGAGCCGCTCCGTCCGGGGGCTGATCCTACATCTCCGCAGCCATGCAAGAGCTTCTCTCCCACCGCTTCAGAATAGCACCCGGCTTCCTTGCATATTTGCTCGTGCAGCTTATGAAATGTCATTAGCCGTTTGACTAACAAAATCGAGCCCATGGATGTGCGTTTAATTATTAATTAACCATTGGTTGCGTGCTGTCAAGAGACCTCGTATAGTGCGCACATTTCAGCTGGTAAAGCAACGATAAGCCACTGTTCCCGATAAAGCAGTAAATATGAACATGAGAAACGTAATACAACTATATATATATATATATATATATATATATATATATATATGCGCCTCCACACACACATTTAGAGTAAGATGCGACGAGTGGTGCCAAACGAGCCGTTGGTAATGTTAACACCCACAGCAGCACACACTCGGTTTAGGGATTATATAATTATGAACTGTGCCGAGAGGGATCCACATCTGGAAGCTGCTACACACCATGTCAGACTTATTAGTTGACGAAAAGGCGAGGCTTTGTTTTCAGTTCGTTTGCACAGATGGATTTCGCGGCTGTCCGTGGCATAATATTAAAAAGAAAATAGCGGAAAGGTAGGTGCACCTATAAACATAAGAAAGGTTTTAATACAATTAATTATAAATGTAAAATCAATTAGTGGGAGCTGTCATCCGGGTCGGGGTTGGAGGGAGGTTGCTAGGGAGTGGAGCCGCTAAATTTATATACATTCTCAAGAAATGGGGTTGTTTGGCTATATTTATGCAATGGCTGTGGATGATGGGCATTTTTCGCCGTCTGGAGGTGTGACAGCTGCAGAGCGAAGCGCCGCCGCCCCGAGCCGGACGCTACACCTGTCGTTTCTCCCACTTTCTGTTCGTATTTGCATCTAAAACGACAACCCGCCTTCTCCTCCAGCGTGCTTCCCTGCCTTTTTAGCTCATTTATTCATTTTCGGTTCTCTAAACGTCAGTAATTCTGCATTAATTGATCTCGTTGGAAATGGCACGTCCTAATTGAGATTACAGCCTCCCACACATGCACACCCGATGAAATTATAATCGTACAGACGTTTTGTAATCGCATTTTGTTTTAGCGTTACTATAGGCTGTGCCGAGATCAAAGGTTGTTTTTTTTCTTCCTTGCCGTCCTCACCAGGAGTGGTGTACGGTGCATTTGCCATGCACTGAGCGTCACTCTCCCGGTTTAAAATACCGCATGCTTTATTCAATTTAACCTGGTCTAAACTCATAACCAAGCACCGGTTTCTGCACTGGAGGTCGCTTGTCCACGGAGTAGCCGCCCTCTTCACCCTAAGCAGACATTATCTTCTTCAAAAGTGGGGTATTTCCATGGCAAACCTCCAGTGTTTAGATAACGGTACACTGTCATCAGCTAATTTCTTATCGATCGCAGCACTCAGCCGGCCTCCTAACGACGGGCCGCGCAGACTCCGCTCTGAAATGGCCTCACAGGTTCTTTCCTATCGATTTACGTGCGCCCGACGCTTAAGTGCTTCGTCATATTTAGTTTATGCGGTACAGAAACAGCAGTAATGAATTCTGATTACCTATGGTAGTTTTATTATCCCAATCCTGCACGCAACACCCCCTCTGAATGCTATTTATTTTTTCTGACAGTTTATATGTGTACAACTCTATTTCCCAGGTGCCGAGCTGCACAGTGGCTGAAATAATATCGATTACAGTGTAGGTGTGCAGGGAGGAGGCAGTGGGGAAGTGTGTTTAATCTTTGCTAATAGGATTAGGGCGAAAACGCCTGAAAATTCGACTTGCCTTTAATCTGTGTGGGGTCAGAGAGAGAGAGAGAGAGTGAGACAGGCGGGTGTGGCAGAGGAGGTGGCCATATGAAGTCGCACGTCTTCATGTCCTCACGGTCCCCACCCCCAGATGAATAATGAGCATGGCATGATTGTGCCCTGGCCTGTGTCGTCAGAAACATTCACATTATACCTGGATTCATATTAAAGTGTGCAGACTGTGGGATCGATTCTTCTGATGTGAAGGGTCTTCAGTTCAGTGTTTAATCAGTAAAGTTCATCCAGATCCAAATGCGCACTCTTGATGGTCGACATCCAGGTGTCAGACCAATTAGGGATCACCCAGAATGTTAACAGCAGAAGTTTGGCACGTTTATCTATACTGAAACCAAGCTTCCCTTTATTAACCTTTTAGGAGAAGAATAGCAATGAAATATTGGATTGAAAGTCTTTAGCCAGTCCCATCTCCTGAGGCAAGAGTCCCCAACCATTTATTTTTAAAACGAGAGGGACTTTTACAAAGAAAATAATCTGGGGAGATACCAATATTTTGCTAGGGAGTGTGGGAGTGTGAAGGTGATGGTCTGATTGTCACGATCGACTAGGAATTGTCTTGAAGATCTACCTGTCGATAGCGATCGACCAGTTGGCGACCACTGTCCTGAGGGATGCATTGATGGAATCTCCACGGGGGCCCACTTCAGCTTCAATCGCAGGACTTCACCACTATCGAGGTCCCCCCAGGAAGCTTGGGATGGTCTGTGCCATCAAGCTATTGCCTAGGATGGGGCTAAGACCCCAGATACGGAAATGGGGGACAGGTTGACTCCTTGGCCAGAGGATGTTCCTGTTGGATGCCAGGCAATGGGCAGTGTGAATTGTTTCCAGCCGCCTGTGTGTCTTAAATGCCCTGGGGGGGTGGGCTGGATCCTGGCACCTGGAAGCGGCAGAACACCTCTGAGAGGTTGAGAGCCGACTCCTCCAGCAGCAGCGAATGAGTGCAATCTTTCAGCCAATCAGTTTCGGTTTATTCATATCTGTGATTTCCTTTACATTATACGCCCCTTAAAATGACGACATCATGGGTAATTCTGAGAAGTTATGACCAGAGCTTGGGACATTAAGCCTATTAATATTCCACGGTGGTAGAGGCCAACGAGACCCCACCGGTCGACTCCCTCTGGTTGGTGATTTTGGCACCAGGCAGCCTGTTAGGTGTTGTGCGTGAGCCATGGGTACCTTGAGTAGAATCAGCTCTCCCTGGACCATGCCGTAATTGTTTCTCTAATTGAAAGCTGTAGGGAGTGCATGCGTGAGGGGGAGGTGAGTCTAATCCACATCAATCCGTCATTTTCCGGACAGCGAGGGTCACTTTGTCTGGCCCACCTGGCGCATAACCCAGGATTGGCTGAAAGGCCCATTACCCAGAATTCCCGTGGATGTGGCCTATATTACTCCATGGGCTGGTGACACTTTCCGGGCCGTGTCTGCTCCGTGCCTCGACAGCCCTTCCCAATCGTCGAGCGAGGATGTCGCTTTGTTTTCCTCTGGTTTCATTCTTGAACCGAGACGAGGTTTGGCAGTCTGAACGAAGTCTCGTTTCCCTCTGTAAATCAGACTAATAAGCATCATTCTTTTACCATAAAATTGGCCATTTGAGAGCCAGGGGCTATTAGACACTGTTTATGGACAATTTAAATGTAGAGAATTGTCTGAAATGAAGTAGACGCTTCTGTACTGGTTATCAGTGCATTCGTCCTGCTTATCTGGTGAAGGTGATGTGGCGATTAGCCGGTGATTAAGTGGCTGTTTGTCAGGCATGTTGTGGGCCTTCACGGTTTGTAGCTCCCCATCTTTCCATGACCTGCCTGCCTTTGACTCCGGCACAGCCTGTCCAAGTGATGCTACATTTTTTAGCAAACGTCTTAAGCTGATGTGCTTCTCGGTGGAGTTCCGGACAGCTTTGCACATTCCCCTTGTGAGTGTGTGAGTGTGTTTGTATGACTTTTCTTGTCGGTGCTGTCGTCTCCATATCGATACGCCTTGTCTCCCTGCTTCTTCTCCTCCTCCAGGACACAGATCAGGGAGGACTCAGGACTCCGTCCCATTCGGGCAGAACTCGGTGTCGACTCTGGAAAAGCACTGAGTGAAGAGTGGGGGGAGGGGGCGATTTTTATAGCTGGTCAGGGCTTTACCAGGGGAAGGTGCCCCACTACTCATGCTGCGGAGTCATCTCCCTGTCTCACTCTCTGTGGGGCGAAATAGCTCATCCTTCTACATTCCACCCTTATATTAATTAATTGAGAAAATGAACACGGTCTAGTCTGGTCGTCACAACAACGTGTGGTGAGGTGGATGGTGCTGAACTGGGCTAATCAATCAGAGTGCCGCCTTAAGGGGCTGTTGCTTGACTAGGCTGTTAGTGGTCAGGCTACCGGCCGGACTGTCCACCATGGGACGCTGTTTTCTTCTGGGTCTGCTGTACGCTCACTTTTCATGGTATTTCATATAGGGGTACCATTCCCAAGGTTACAGTAGCATGTGTCCTCTACCTGTAAACCAGGAAACATGTCGGGGTGAAAAAGCGGAACGTCCCCGGATTTAAACAATGAGGGATGCGGGAAAAAGAGCTGTTTTGATGTTTGAAGGCAGGTGCATCTTATAGCCAACATATGGATACTACCTCCAGTCTGGTTTCCAAGGTCCGCTGTTGTCTGAATGTAGAAACCCAGATGTTTCCAGATGTTTTGCACATTCCTTCTCAGTCACCTTGACTGGTCTGTCTCCAAAGAGGTCCCATTTTGCCGACGTTCAAGCTCTCGGCTCCAGAAAATGCACCGACGTTCTGGAAGATCTGCGCTCACGCCGATTCCCGATAAGCACAGAATTCCAGAAGAATGGGAGAGAGAGAGGGAGAGGGAGAGAGAGAGGGAGAGAGAGCGCAACGAGGAGGGATGGGATTGCAGCGGTTGCTAGGAGACCAGGCACCAGTCCCTTTTGTGCGGCGGAGCTGCCAGACGGCATCACCACGGAAAACCGACGCCCGTCTGGGTCACTTACTGTGCCGTTGTTTGTAACTGAGATTATAAATGGATCCATTGATTTCCTCGTGCCATTCATTAACATATTTTTTTCATCCTCCCTGACTGAGTCGCCGCTGACAAACCTGTGTGTAACAAATGTTCACCGCAGGAAGGAGGAGGCAGCCCGGGCTTGTGTACCTGTCACAGGTACCCCCTTCCTCCCTGGCTGGCACCTGATTGGTCAGCCTCCAAGCCCCAGACACAGGACCCCAGCCAATCCGGTATTGGGGTGTGTCACCTTTAACCCGGATGCCTCCTTATTAGCCTGACTGCACATGGTAGCATTCCAGACCCATCTATCTCCTACCTGCTCACTCTCGAGTTTCATTGGTACAAAATGAGAGTAATATTGACGGAGCATTATGGTTGTAAACGTGTTCAGGTAATGACGGTGTAATTTTGAAGGTGGAAATGATGTAGACATTCGTGGACAGTGTTCACGAAGGTGGGGGTATATTCTCACACGCTCCATCCCTGTGCCTCTGGCTCAGGCTGAAGCATGGGAGGGTTGTGTTAATTTCCTAAAAACTAGTTTTACTTGTCTGGGTGATTCTACACCCC
>JAODUD010000082.1:17461379-17476865 GCA_026784285.1 Stomatorhinus walkeri | reverse complement strand
AAGGTACAGGGATTGGTCTGCTGAGGCCTGGGGTAAAGTCCCCCTTTCTGATTGTTTGGGGCATCCGGAAAAAAGGCTGTCCAGTGAAGAAAAGGTGAGCACTGCCATGGGTCCTGTGTCATGCCAGAGTAAAGCATCCTGAGACCATTCATGTGTTGGTCTGCTTCTCAGCCAAGAACACAGGCATGAATAAAAATGATACCAAAATAAACTCCGAGAGCAGCTTCTCCCAACCAGTCAAGATCAGTTGGGTGATGAACAATGCCTTTTCCAGCATGATGGAGCACCGTGCTATACGTCAAAAGTGATAACTAAGTGCCTCGGGGAACAAAACATCGAAATTTTGAGTCCATCGCCAGGAAACTCCCCAGACCTTAATCTAATTGAGAACTTATGGTCAATCCTCAAGAGGCGGGTGGACAAACAAAAACCCGCAACTCCAGACAAACTCCAAGCATTGATTATGCAAGAATGGGCTGCCATTGGTCAGGATTTGGCTCAGAAGTTGATTGACAGCATGCCAGTACGAATTACAGAGGTCTTGACAAAGGACCAGCACTGCAAATATTGATGTTTCGCTTAATGTAATTGCCAATAAAAGCCTTTGACACTTACAAAACGCCTGTAATTATACTTCAGTTACCATAGAAACATCTGACCAAAAGATCTACAAACACTGAAGCAGCAAACTTTGTGAAAACCAATACTTGTGTCATTTTCAAAACCTTTGGCCAAGAATGTAATTCACTGCAAGGTAAAGGCACTGAGCGTGTCACGTTGTTGATTGTGTGATGCTTTACATGGGTATGAGGCGGTCGTGTTACTCAGTTTCAGCCCCCCCCCCCCAAAAAAAAAAAGAAAAACAGATTAGACGACAAGCAAATCACATAAAAGATCTAAACACAATGAAGGTCACCCTGGATTAGCTGGGACTCGTGTCAGTGTTTACCGCCACTCAAAGCGTGCATTTGCATGGAGCCCCTGAGCGGTGCTCCCCCACCTCCCCTGCTGGCCAGAAACAGTCACTACACTAAATATTAGACAAACACGTTCCTTATCTAGGAAATCTGATTGTACTGTACTGTATGTCAGCGATGGTTGGGGGGCCACTTGATCTTGGAACCCTCAGTAGTTTTTTTGTTTTCTCCCTTTTCAGGTGTTCTTTCTTTCTTTCTTTCTTTTTCTTTCTTTCTCACCAGTTACCTGTAACCTGTATCAGGCCTTGCGGTGTCTAAAATTCATATATTGTGCAGTATTTTTGTATCGCATCGCCTTGTCTTTTAGTATAGTATTGTTTTGTCCTGTATTTGCACTGCTGTTGGTCCTATTGTCCCCCCCCCCCATGCATGTGTAGTACACTTGAAAACTGCAACAAAAAGACAGATAATCAGAAACAGAGTAGTTTTATCGAATCACTTAAAAATGAAAGGTTTTAAACAGAAATCTGACCATTTCTTTTTATGAACCGCCCAGTGAGGATGCAGCAGCCTCTACAAACACAGGCAGCAGAGAGCCCCCCTTAACAATAAACCCACCGCAGGTCATGGACCATGTTTGCTTGCTCATATCCCTTCCCTTGCTGTGAAAGAGAGGGGGGGCATCCACTTTTGAAAATCAAGTTTATACACCCAGAGACAGGTAGCGCTTTTCATGAAGCACTCTGAATGAGACCTTCACAACTTCTGGGTCATTCATGAAGCATCGCACGCCCATCCTCAGGTAGTGATGGACCATAGAAACTGTTACCTAGCAACCTGCCTCTGTTGACATAAGTATTCATTAATATTTATGAAGGTATCATAAGGACGTGACCCAGAGCTTAATCACTCGTTTCAGTTTTATATGAAGGACCCTCTAAATACACTTGCAGCGCACAATCGGTTTTAGGGAAACATAGTCATTTTAAGGCAGATGTGGACTTCAGAAAGTCAGATATATAAATTTTAATTAACATTAAAATCATACAGCACTCTCACGCTATTGCTATTACGTAAAAAAGTCATGAGCAATGGATTTAATGATGCCTATATATGGTACCTATACAAAGGTCATATTGCACAGGCTTCAGGTGTCCCCTGTAGTAACAGTAGTTTTGATTTATTTGATCCATCACGATTTAATCAAATTGATAATAAATCATTTGTAAAAAACAGAAGTGAAATATGCTACACAGTCATAACAATCATCCCACTTCTGCGTTTAATTCTAAATATTCCCATGGCACCTCAATAAACAGCCACTCATTTGCATGTTAGCATGTATGTTTTGGGAAACTGGTGCTTTTATTTCTGAATTATCATTTAGAATCACACACTGAAAAAAATGCTAGCCTTTCAGCCCCAGTTCCCAGTCCAGACCCAGCATTTGGGTTCCTGTTGTTGTAATTTTGGCCCAGAACTTGGGTAACTGTATCCCACAAACACGCGAACATCCCCCAAACAGCCGACGTGACATTGATGTAACAAGACAAATCTGTTAATTCATATTTATAATAAATTTTTAATATTTAAAATAAAATAACTTTGTAATACTAAATAAACTATAGCAATTATAATGTTAGTTCATTTCATCTAATGCCAGCTGGGTAATGTTAGATTATATTAGCTAGCTAGATAGTTAGCTGTGAGCTATGTAATGGGTAACACATTGTCATTGGTGATTATTGTCGAATGCAGCCTGACAGGTTAACACTTCAGCCGAGTTTGCTGGTTCACTAGATATTGATGTTCTGCAACTTAATACTGTAAACAGCAATAAAGATGGCATTAATACCAAATACATTAATAAACATCCCAGTACCACTGCAAAACTCCAGTCCTGGGGGGCCGCAGCCCTGTGCAGCTTAGTTCTTTCCCTGTTCCACCACAAATGATTCAGCTCAAGAGCTGTGTGGTAATTAGCACAAGGAGTTGAATCAGGTGTGTTAAACGAGGGGAAACCCAAAAATATGCAGGGCTCCAGCCCTGATGTAAAAGATAAGTTGTTGGAGCGTAAAACAGTTTTAAATACACAGACAGTGCATCAGATGAAAACAACTAGTGAGATGTAGAGTTGGATGTCTTAGAGGCCGGTCTTGGTTTCGAGACCTGTCTCAAGACCACTTTTACGTAGTCTTGGTCTTGTCACAGTCTCAACGTTCTTTGGTCTTGGTCTTGTCTTGGTCTCGCTGTCTTGGTTTTGCTGTCTCAGATCGACATAGGGGTCCGGAGATTTGGAGAGAAAAGTATCCATGACACACAACATAACATTCAATAATGCAACATTATTATTATTTCGCCTTTCGCACTCTTCAAATGCAACCAATCAATGATATAAATTTTGTTGTGATTCAGACATTGACATTCATCCAATCAAAATATGCGTTATACGCACAAAATAAATGCAGCACTAGTTAAACATTAGATCCAGAATCACAGGCTATAAGATGTTGCAATCTTTAGTTTTCCTGAAGTGCAATCAACTACTATTTTAAAATGTAAACTGTTTTCTCTCTCTCCCTCCTCTCTGAAAATATGCCTATTAACTGTGATGATCTCATTCTCTCTCTCTCTCGGTTTTTAAGTATTTCATCTAACTATTAGTTTATCAATCTGTTATTTGTCCACAATGTCTGTATTCTATTGTTCTTGCCCTACTGAACAACAGGCTTGATATCATTGGCAGTGTGTTGTAATCACATGCCACTGCAGACATCAAGATGTCAGAATCTTTTAAGTCCTTATGCTTATTAATGCACAATTTGATGTGCTGTTTGTATTGGTATATAGTGTTTGTAGTTTGCATTTGATTCATGTGATGTGTGTGCATGTCTTTATACTGGTTGATTACAGTATTTTACTTGAAATGGTGTTGACTAAATAAACGTGACCATTGACATTTTGCTGTGTTTATTTTGGCATTATCCTTTAGACAGTTGTTGGAGGTGTTAGTTGTTTTCTCAGATGACTTTGGGACCTGTCAGTACCTGTCATGTCAGTCTTCAACAGCACACAAATGGGAGTCTTTTTTTTGGTCTAGTCTTGGTCTCGATACCTTCTGGTCTTGGTCTTGTCCTGGTCTCGATACCTTCTGGTCTTGGTAGTGTCTTAGTCTTGGTTTAGGTGGTCTTGACTACAAGTCTAGTGAAATGACAGATCCCAGACCTGTATGTAGCCGAGTGAAGGTTGCCAGCAGGTCCACTTATTTTGCTCAGAATGGATGCTCCGTGGCAGCACTCATTTCGCCCCTCCGCACGGGAGGCCGAAGTCCGACGTCCTCTCCTTCGATTCAGCCGCCGCCGCTAATGGCCGTTTCCATGGTTATTGCTCTCAGCCAGCAAAGGGGCGATCGACACCTCGAGGCTCAGATCGTGACCTCAGCAAGGTCAATCAAAACAGTGGGTGAATACACCGGTGATAAAGATTACGCCGTGGCCATCGACATGACAAACGATGGATAAGAAGGGAGCAGAATGATTAAACAACAAAGGAAGGAAGCAAAAGAGTGAAACTGAAACAAGAGGCCATTCACAAGGTAAGAGTCAGAGTGAATAACAGCAGCATTACAGGGGCCTCAGGAAAATACCTCCAAACGAAAGCACACGCATAAAACAAACACTTAAACGCTTCCACCGGCAGGTTAAATTATGGTTTGTTTGTGTAGATATCTGCACAAAGTGTGAGGGGGAGATTTTATGTTTTTATTGAAGTGTGTTGCTTAGGCTGGGTGAGATGTGTCCCCTGAGATTTGGCCCCTGAATGGGCTAGGTCCTGAACCTCACCCTCCATCGCCTCTCAGGTTCCAGATGCACTATACCGCTACTCCAGAAGTGGTGAAAAAGGTGTTGTTCGTTTGATGTTCATCTGACATTTGTCTAACTTTTGTTTGACATTCGTTTGTTTAAGGACTAACATACCCTGCAGCTCGGGTCAGAGTGCTAGTTCATAAATTGCCCGACCACATGCACGAGAGAGAGAGAGAGAGAGACAGGCAGGGAGAGCGATTTCTTTTAATACCACGTCGTGAATAAATCATCAGCTCTCTCCCTTAATGTCATTCCTAGGTGTTGGGGTGGGGGGGGGAGAGTTCTGGTGGTATGGTGGCGGGGGGAGGAGGGGTTCAACCTCAGCTGTGTGTACCTCACCTATGGAAGTTCAGAGCCCATTTCCCCCTCTGTCATGAATAAATGAAAACGTTATTAAGCATGATGGAGGAGAGTGTTAGCGATCAGTACCTCCCTCGCTAGAAGAAGACGGATTGCCCCGAAGTGAAATCAGCTCGTCTGACAGATGATACACAGTAAACGTCCGTCTTAAACCGTATTAAACCATAAAACAAATAAAACAGGTGCAGAATTCACTGCTCTCCTCACACGGGATGTGCTAGCATGCCCAGGAATACAGGGAGACGGGATCACAGCCGTCCATAAAATACAGGCGGGGGCAGAATTTTGATTAGAGACGTTTGCGCTCACTTTGCAGGTGAGAGTTCGGAGGACTGCCGAGCCACACGCGTGTGTAAATACACAGGAGACTGAGATACTTACAACCGCACACGTGGAGACCCAGGCTGGGCAGCACGTTCCGACATGCTGGGGGGGCCCGAAAGGCAGGTAGAGCTGTAGATTCCTCAGGGTTTCTGGGAGGGTATCAGATCGCATCCTGCGGAGCGCACTGGAAAATACTGCCGCTGGAATATATACGACAGATGCAAATGACAAAATCGTGCCAAAAGCAGATACATTACAAAGTGACAAATCAGCCCTTTTATTGTTGACTTACTAAAAGTCAGATCAGGTGAAAGATTCTTGATCAATCCTGCTCATCTGAAGGAAGCTCTCCGTAACCAGTTCTGAGCTGTTCACACAGCTTCTCCTTACCATTGGGGGGGGGGGGAGAGGGGGTTACAATCCACCCCCTCAAGTGACTCCAAAAAACAGAACAAGTAGGACAGACACAGAATGAGTGTGTGTGATGGGATGGGTCACAGAGGACAATGACCCCATTTCCAGAGCTTTCTCTCCCTCTCTGTTTGTCCGGCAGTTGATTGCACCATGTGCTCAGACCCACGCAAATATTTACCCAGCAGGGTCCACTGCCCTGCAGCCCATGACGGCGCCGGATCACGGGTCCCCCGCAGTTTAGAGGACGTATAGGGGCACCCGAGAACAGAACGAGAGCGGACCATGCTGGACAGAGGGGAGACGTGACGGAACCGGACAGAAGGACGATAAACGAAAGTGGGGTGGGAGGAGGGGACACTGAGCAAAGACTGTCAACAGAAGGAGGAAGACCCCAGACAGCAAGCAGCCAGGATTACATCATGGGGAACATCGCCTGCAATCCGTCCCCTGGGGTGGTGGATGAGCTGTTCACAGTGGCCAGGAATGCCAGCGTGCTCCCAGACATCACACTGGACCCCACGCTCGCCTCCTACCTGTCGCTGGACTCTGCTGCTGCCCTCAACCAGCACTACGCCTCCCTGGAGGCCGCGCTCACCACCACTCAGGTATCGGCATTCCGACACGACCTGGCTTCTACATTCGGGGAGGGCGGCCGCGTGCGGTCCGGGGGGGTGGGAGTGGTGGCACTGGCGCTGGCGCTGCTATTCGAGGCGCTGGCACTGCAGGCAGCGGGGGGCAGAGCCATGGCAGAGGACCCAATCCGGCGCATCTTTGGTGCCGACCATACGTCAGAAGTGGGCCCTATTGCCAGCGAGTACCTGAAGCTGGTGCCACGGGTGGTGGGCAACGCGGGCCGCATGCGGGAGCTGACGGAGCGCTACGAGCGCCTGCTGACCCGCGAGCTGGCGGATCGCTATGATGACATGACGTCCGAGGGTTACCCACTGTCGGCCTCTGTCAAGCAGTGGCTCAACGGCGCCGCCCTACACCTCCACATGCGTGTGCACTTGGTGCGTCTGCGCGACGCTCAGCAGGGCTCCGCCCTCTCGCTCGCCGTCTCCTACCGCTCCGGTCTCCCAGTACTGATCCAGAAATACTCCGAGCACCTCCGGCGGACCATCCGCGAGATACCCGCCCAGCCCGGCTCTCCGGGGCTCCTCAGCCTGGAGCCTCCGCTGAACATCACCCATACCGTGGTCCACCGGCCCTGCGAGTCGGCTGCCGTCGCTGGGCAGCTCGCCGCCAGGATCCAGGAGCTGCAGGACCTGCAGCGCAGCATGGAGTTTTTCTACAAGGCGGAAGCAGACATGGATGAGCTCCTCCTACAGAAGGATGACTTTATTCTGAGAGCTAGGGCTTAATATCTGCTAATCTCGTTTTATATCACTACACATTTAATATCCCCGCTGTATGGTGTGGCAACGCTATAGGACAAGCAGAAGATAAAGAAGGGGAGTGGGTCCTGAATGGGGCAGCACCTGGCCGTGAAAGCAAATCAGGAAATGGGAGGAGCTGAGCCGTCGTGACTGTCTAAAACTGGACATTTAAAACCTCCTGCATTTATAATTCTGCTCCATGGAGTTTCCCTTTAAGCTAGTTGTTATAGCTACAGTTATGTATGTTTGTTCTTAATAAATTCATACACGTCTTGGTGTTTGGCATGTGAAGTGTGTGTATGTGTGTGTGTGTGTACGTACGTGCGTGTGCGTCTGTCCGCATCATCCACAGCCACAATAATCATTGCGCCATTAGCGGTAATTAGAAAAGCAATCAGACGTCAGCTGTGCGGCCGCGTTTCCAGAAACTTCGCGGCCAGGACTCGCTATAATGTTTCTAAATTCCTTATTGTCCCATTTCGTGTCCCGTCCCACTCGCATCAGAAAGATTCCTTCCTTCAGCGCGTAATGTGCTTCGCCTTGCTGTTGCAAAGCATTTTCTCAAATGAGAAGCTTTCAGTTGTGCATGTTTATTTTTTTCTCACTATCTAAAAATTTCAAAGATTTGCTCATAATAAATCTGAAAAGAAGTCGGCATAAAAATTTACGGATTTTTTTCCCCAAATGATTAGCAGCCTAACCTAGGGCTTCAGGGGCTCCGTATCAATATGCTGTGTTTTCGATTCGATCAATAAATATAAAATGTATTTATTTTAAGCTTAAACTATCCGCTGCGTCGGTGTTTGATTTTTTCATTTCAGCACTTATTGGCTGACAGTCATCAGAGAAGACCCTCATTGGCCTATTAAAATGACACGTCAAACAAAGACTCCGCCCAAGACACAGAATGACCCATGATTTTTTTTTTGACGCAATTATAATCTTTAAAGTGCAGCAGAATTTTCCCTATCTTCTCTGCAAACAAATTGACTAAACAGCTGTAGACAGATACAACTGCAGCTTCCAGTCACAGTCAGTAAGGACAAGTGCAGGTCTTGGGGTTATGTGTAAACGCCAGTGGCCCGGGGAGACTGACAAGGAGCTTCAAAGGTGAGGCACGCAATTACGTCATTGGGTTAAATAGAGGCTAGGTGACAGCAGGCAACAAAAAAGCCCCTTCGAAACCTCGGTAGATCCGCAGATGCTGGGTGTGAGCCAAAAAGCACATCGGGTGATAAATCCTGGCTGACCCTGGATTGGCTTCCATCCTCAATGGAGATTAAGTGGGTCAGCTGGAGTTAGGGAGTATGAGGCGTGTCCCCTTTGTAGGGTCTGACTCTACAGAGCTTTAAAATTAGGGCTTTCTGCTTGCTGTTTGTTTACTTTTATAATCATAACTGCGAATGCCTGTCCCATAAACTCATTATAAATCTTGCCAGTTCCAAGTACAAATAAATTCACAGACCAACATCATTGCTAGTTTCTGCAGTGGGGTACTGTTCCCCGAGCAGGGGGTCTCTCGAGAAAGAGCCATCGCTTTGCTAGATATGTGGGGCAGTTATAAACGTGTCACGAGACATTTGATCCAGGTTTGATCTCGTGTAAGGGTAGGCCAAGCATGGGGAAGGGGAATGAGGAAATCTGAAGATCTGTTATTAAGCGATGCAGAAATCCTCACAGTGCCTCACGAAGGTTTCATCTGCTTCTGATGTGACCGGTTTGATGTTAGTCTGGTTCAGTGCCGTGCTGATGAGTAAACCATCTTCATGGTAACCCACCCATATCCTAACTGCTGCTAGGCCAGCAGGGGGCATAGTAGTTAGCCATCTGGGTGCCAAAGTCAGAATTTCACCAGGTGACATTGAGGGCAATGCTGTTAGACACGTAAAGAAATACTCTAGGACATAAACTTTAAGACTGGGTAATCTGGACTGCCTCTGTTTGCTATAAATAAAAACAAAATATGCCCTCCCCAAAAACACTGACTGCTTTACACAGTGCAGGTCACATGATGCTATACCAAGCCTCTGATTGGGCGTTGATTCCACCATAGAAGGAGCATGAAGTTCAGCGTGCCTGGGAATGTGAGGCCACAGCGGGAATGTGTTTAAGGCCGCTGACGGAGGGAAAGATCATTTGATGTCCTTCGCGTCGGCTTGCGCCCCTACAGCTTATCACAATCAGAATCTGAATCATTTAGTTATTGCTGAGTGCTTAGTTATTGTATGAGAAATTTACGTTAGGGTGTCGTGCAGGACAAACAAGGATAATCAAGACAATTGACATATACATTATATACAGTACATAAAATTATGTGCAATTGCAGGTTTGCATCAGTGCTGGACTGTAGCCAGGGTACCAAATAAAGTGTGGGGTTCCTAACTCCGATTGTCTTGTAAAGCAAATGGAAAATTAGATTCCATACCCAGAGTAATAAACCAAAATGGGCATTCATTTTTATTTGCAATTCATGTGCTGGTTGACACGATTAATGAAAAAGCTGGCGCTTAATTTATTTATTCCTTTGTTTTTGCTGAAATGTCTGGTCTGACTGTAAAAAAGGGCACGGAAACTGAAACATTTAAAAATGTAACGCTGCAGTGTGAGTTTTGCTGCATTGCAGCGAGTTACATCACTCTGCTGACCGATATAGTTAAGCGCAGCCACTGAGATCATTCTCCTTGTGAAAACTGAAAACATAGATGTGGTTTTAGTGTGTATAATGCGGGGTGTGGGTTGTAGGTTCTGCTCCACCTTGCCATTACACATGCAAATATAAACTAGCACTTTAAAGTCTATGCTTTAAAAGGAAGGCAGACTCAGTAGGGCCCCTGTTCCTCTTTCTGTGGGTGTTCTGGCTCACAGCTCATCCATGGACTCTTAATCACTGTATAATATAACAATAATAAAACAGGCCCTATCGTTTTATTCAGTGCCCAGGAAACACCACTATCGCGTTACCTTTGAAATGAGCTGTCGTCTACTGCCATCTAGTGGACTAGTGGCAGACAGTCCACCCATGCACCCAGACGCTTAAACACAGGGCTTTCTCTATGAAAAAGCATATTCTAGCCCCTCGGTATGTGGTCTCTGGATGTGATTCTAGGGACCCACGGGGTCCCATACTGTCAGGAATAAAGGGTAACAATTTGTACCTTTGCTGTCACTGGGGCTGTACCCTTAAGGTTAAATGTACCTTTTAAAGTACAGAAATGGACTCCAACGAACATTTCTGTACAACCGATTGTACATCAATGTTATTTGTACCTTGGGGAGTCCATTTCTCTACCTTTAAAGATACACGTTACCTGCAGCTAGGGTATAATTGGCAGACCCTTGAGGGTACAGAGCCCCAGTGACTAGCAAAGGAACGGATAAGTGCTCTTCTGTTTTGACAGTGTAGGTGACAAACTCCACGGGCCTCCGATGCAGCCACCCGACACGCTAACATGTATGACCAATTATTTAGTGTCTGAATTCATAATACTAACAAAGAAAATGTAATAAACTCAATTCATTTATTTTCAATTTACTGTGAAAAACAGAATACCTAAATAAAGTAGATTTGTTGCTTCAGTGTATGATGTAATCAGCCGCCTCGGGGGGCCCAGGGAATTGCCTGCTTTGTCTGTCCACTCCCTAAGCCTCTCGTGGTCTTTAACATGCTTCACAAACTTATTTTAATATGCATTAATTTAAAAAAAATTGTCAAGTGAAAATATTTAAATTTATCTTATGTCAAGCTGCCACACTGACTATATAAGTTTATGTAAAATAAATATTTTACGAAGATGGAAAATCAGTGTTGGATCAGAAATCCATGGTCACTGGCATGAATTCAACCCCAACTTTGAATTTTGCCTAGTTGAGTCCTTGACATCTGTATGTTTGTAATGTGCAATATGCTTCACTTCTGTCGCTTCGGACAAAAGCAGCTGCTAAATAAGGCAAATGTAATTAAAGTAAATGTACATACACTATTACCAAATGTATTGGGATACCCCTCTAAAAGATTGAATTCAGGTCTTCCAATCACTTCCATAGCCACAGGTGTATAAAACAAGCACCTAGGCATACAGACTGCTTCTACAAACATTTGTGAAAGAGTGGGTCACTCTCAGGAGCTCAGTGAATTCAAGCGTGGTACTGTGATAGGATGCCACCTGTGCAATAAGTCCATTTGTGAAATTTACTTGCTACTTATCCATTTTGGATAATTTCATGCTCATAACTTTGTGGGAACAGTTTGGGGATGGACCCTTCCTGTTCCAACATGTATGTGCACCAGTGCACAAATCAAGGTCCATAAGGACATGGATGAGTGAGGCTGGTGTGGAGGAACTTGACTGGCCTGCACAGAGCTCTGACCTCAACCTGACAGAACACCTTTGGGATGAATTACAGCGGAGACAGCGAGCCAGGCCTTCTCGTCCGACATCAGTGCCTGACCTCACAAATGCTCTCCAGGAAGAATGGTCAAAAATTCCCATAAACACACTCCTACACATTGTGGACAACCTTCCCAGAGCTGAAGCTGTTATAGCTGCAAAGGGTGGGTCAACTCCATGTTAAAGCCTGTGTCTTGAGAATGGGATGCCATTAAAGTTCATTTGTGTGTAAAGGCAGGTGTCTCATTACTTTTGACAACGCAGTACAGTGGTATCTCAGTTCTCGAACTCATTAGAACTCGAATTTCTTAAAAGTCGATCCAACCACTTTGGAAAAAAATTACCTAGTACTCCATCCGAGTCTCAGAAGTCAAACCGTGAACGCCGACCTAAGATAACTTGTATGCGCTGGGAAATAAGTCACGCGGAACGTCTTTCAGCAGAAACAAAGGGTAACGCTTCAGTCTCAGCCTCGCATTCGCTGTGATAGCACCATGCATGTTTACACAAACTGAATACATATATTTAGACAGTAAAAATACATTTAGACCATGATAGACAATAACAGTAATTATTATTATATAATAAAATACATTTTAAAATAAAGATTTCTTATTAATTATTTTAATATTAATAATAAACCATTAATACATTTAATTATAATAATAGTGTCGTGACGGAACGGAGATAAAGGCGCAAACGTCAGGGTATCAGGGAATATGGGGTTTAATTGCAGGTAAGGCAAGCAAAACCTAGACGGACAATACAATAACCGGACTGGGGAAACAAACTGAAACGCGGACGAAATACAAAGGACTCATGACAACAACCAGAAACAGCTAATCACACAGGATTCCACATGCGGTTAACGAGGGAGCGTAGCACACGGAATGAGCGGACGATCGGGGCAGGACACATTGTTTGGATACATTTATTTTCTTACTTTACAAATGACTGTTTTGATAAATGTTCTTAGATGTATTTAGTACAGTATATGCCCATCTTGTTTTATCTGGTTCATTTTTTGTTTAAATGCTAAAAAAACATATTTAGATGTATTTTGTTGGGGCCGGGAACCAATTAATTGGTTTTCCATTATTTCTTATGGGGAAAATTCCATCAGAACCCGAACTTTTTAGGATTCTATCCGGAGTTCTGAACGGATTACGCTTGAGTTCTGAGGTACCACTGTATATACAAACGAATAAAATGGGACGCCCGTTTTCCCTTCGCTCTGGTGCCCTCTTGTGACGAGGCAGCACATCCACAGCAGCACAGTTAGAGCGGAGTTTTTCGCCGTCTTTTTATCCATTTTTAAAAGAAAGGATTGACGTTAAGTTACATTGTTTCTGCTGTAAATACGTTGATGTATGTTAAATAATTGCATGCACTGACTTGGTTTATTAGTATATTTTTTATCGATTGCTACCTAGTTTGTTCCTGAGCGCTTTGTTTTGTAAGAAAAATCTGCCACACCGTATTTATTCGACAAAGCGTTAGCAAAATACAAAGTAACAAGTAGTCTTACATATACGTTTTCACACTAAACGGATGTGTGTTTTAACGGGAAGCGGATAAATTTGGAATTGTTTGCGTTCAAACCACCAACATTTAATTTGGTGGAACAATGGCTGACAGCCATTTACAAACTTTACTGGCGGATTTGGCGTGTTTATAAAATTATGAGATTTGTTTTCGACCCCGTAGATCCAGGATACGTAAGAATAGGCAGTAAATAATAAAACACGCCCCCAGCAACAACCCCCCGCCGGGAACGCGCGTCAGAGTCCGCGTCCCGAGTTACCGACGCACCAAACTTTGCCGGTCGAATCTGGAGCTCCGGGCTGCCGGCACCTCCGAATTTCAGCTGAGCCCCATTCGCATGCTCTTCGTTCGTCACCCCCATCACGCTTTTGACGTGTTTTGTCGGCGTTTGGGACTGTCCCATCCGAAGCGACGCTTTTTAGGGTCCGTAAGCCAGTTCAGGATGCCAGAGTCGGCGGGGGGGTCCGCCGGCCAGACGGATCCAGCAGGACAGGAAGACGGCAGAGGGGTTCAGGTGTGGCCGGACGGCTGCAGGTACGAGGGACAGTTCGTGGAAGGACTGAAACAAGGCATCGGGGTCTTCACCTGGCCCAACGGAGAGGTGTGTGTAACTATGGACACGTTTATGCCTTTATGTAATATACGGTAAACCTATATTACATGCATTAAATGTCTTGCGTGTTTATATAGGCCTACATACACGAGTGATGTGAAAACGACGAAAGCAGTCTGTCATTTTTTTCCTTGGTGTGAGCTTTCTTCTACACTGGAATTAGAAAAAGTTACCCCCTGGAGGGTGGGTTAAATTACTGTTATCCAGTCGTAACTCCAGTCGTTGTTCATATATAGTGACCGTCGGGCTGGACGGGACAGGAACTGTATGACACTATCAAGCACACTAGATGTCTTAAAAAAAATCAAAACCACAGAAATAGGAGATTGCCGGGATTCCGCATGCGCTTGTACCGCTGAAAACTTGCACACCTATCGCTGTGCATCCCTCCCCAACGCTGTCCTGGGCGACGGGGGTGTCCACAGTATGCTTCGTTTAAGAGATTTACACGTGCAACCAAACGAGTCTGTTAATCTGCTATCCGACTTAATGACGTTAACAAGCCGTTTTAACGCCAAGGATTCATCTGATTTGAATCCTTCTGAGTATGTGGTAAAAGTGAGTGAATGGCTGAGCCGATTGATTTTACAGATTGGAATAGAATTTTTAAAATGGAGTCAAACAGGGCAGTGCTGTTTTACTAGCATGTAGTCAGCGGGGAGCTTTGCAGAAGGTTGAAGAGCTAGTTGATATTTAGAATGTGTTTTTTTGTTAAACAATTTGGATTTTTCTTTCTATCTCTTTTTTTTTTTTTTAAACTCTAGGTCTACGAGGGCTCGTTCTACAGGGACTGTCGACATGGGGAAGGTGTGTTCTCCTGGCCAGGCTGGTCCAGGTTTGTAGGAAAGTTCTACCTGAACCAGAGAGAAGGCTACGGCATCCAGGAATTCCCTGACGGCACTGTATTCCAGGTAGTTTGGAGGGCGGCTTGTTGATGATGGCGGTGTGACCATACTGTGCTAACCTGCCCCCCACCTCCACTTCGCAGGGCCTGTATCACAGCGGCCAGCGGTTTGGCCCGGGTGTGACCACCTACCCGGACGGCCGGCAGGATGTGGGGCTGTGGCACCGGGACAGGCTGCTCAGGCTGTGCCGGCACCTTCCGGGGGGAGTCGCGCTGAGTGACTTTCCAGAGCATGTGGCTCTGCTCGGAGGGGGGGTGGCTGCCCTGGAAGGGGCATTGCCCAGGCAGGGGGGCGGAGAGCTCCCCTGTGCAGACCCTGCCCTCCCATCCAGCCAGATGCTGGGGGGCACTCGCTTTGTCTTGCCCCCCGGGCTGCTGGGCTACTCCGTGGACTCAGACCACCTGCCCCTGTTGAGGTGCCTGCGTGCCGAGCTGGACCGCCTCTTCTTCGGAGTGCGGGACGGGGAGCCGGATGATGACCCCGCACTGCCGCTCGAGTGGAGGATTCAGGAGCACGTGCACAGACACAGGTAGGACCGTCACCTGACAATGGGGGGGGCGCACAGGACCACAGACATGGGAACGAGGCACAGGACCACAGACATGGGAACGAGGCACAGGATCACAGACATGAAGGTGGTAGAGGCACAGAGGACTACAGACACGTGCAGCTGATTCAAGGGGCCCAGCAGTACCATGCGTGGGACCACAGGTAACTGACATGGGGGACCACAGACCCAAGTAGGATCAGAGGCAACAAACCAAAGTTAGATCAAACC
>JAODUD010000082.1:17405473-17415493 GCA_026784285.1 Stomatorhinus walkeri | reverse complement strand
AGTGTTATGGGACACACACATCACAGGAAGCACAGGGTACAAGGCAAGGACACCTGGATGGGATGCCAGTCCATCACAGGGTACAAGGCAAGGACACCTGGATGGGATGCCAGTCCATCACAGGGCAAACACTCACTCACAGGCTGAGGACTATTTAGAGACACTAATTCACCATCTTGTTATTGATGTCTTGATAATTTCATTTCTGAAATTAAAACATCCTTGGACCATTCAATTTAGCATACGCACTGCCCCCTGCAGGATTCTGTGGAAACAGCATCCCCTATTTAAGGCGGCACAGATCCTGAAAATACGAAGCTGGCAAATAAGTAGCCAACTTCAGGCTCATCTGACTGGGCAATGCTACTGGGAGGTTGAGTGGAACGGGGATGAGGTTGGTGTAGGCGTCACATATAAAGGGATCAGCAGGAAAAGAGAGAGGGATGACAGCTGGCTTGGATACAATGACAAGTCCTGGTGTTTGTACTGCTCTCCCCCTCAGGATGGGGGTGTACCTGCAACTCTGTCCTTCTACAACATCTTTGGTACAAAGACATTTATTTATAATGTGTTATGAATGTGTTCAAAAATGACTTTAGACAAGACAAGCATAGAAATTGTTACAAAAATTTTATTTCAAGTAATTTACATTGATATAAATTCTTTATTCCTACCTTTTCAGTACATATCACCTGGGGTGCTCCGAGTGCCACTGGTGAAATGTCACCGCAGTTTGAGAACCACTGGTATGTCATTAGCAAAACAATAGCTGGATACATTTTATAACAGATTCATCACAGTATATTAAGATGTTTTTAACTGTTTTAAGGCATATGTGCTTTTACTAAAATATAACATTTTGTGAGTTTATTGCTCTGTATTGTATAACCTTTGGTTGAAACCTTTAAGTAGGTTATCTTGTTTTTGGACAAAGACAGAAGGACAGAACCCTTTAATCTCGAGTTAGGGGATTGTTTTCTCAGTTTCTTCTTCCGTAACACTATGTGTAAATAGCCACCGTAAAAAAGCACAGACTGACACATAAACAGCGGGAAGTTTGTGCTGATGCTTCAGGTAAGATGTTTCACGTGTGGGAAGGAAGTCTGGGAAGAACCAAACTGAAACGCGGTGTAGCAATGCTGTCATACAATGGAACAAGTGTACACCAGTCTCTCTAAGAATTATACAACACAACTGTGTAGAATTAAAAGTACTGATCCATGAAGAAGGTGCAACTCCATCTGTGTCAGTACAATAAGAGACTATGAGTGTCAAATGCGACTTGACCCATTTCCCGTGTCTATGAAGAGAAAGTTAAACAGTCCTATTTGAACGACAAGTGGACTATTCATCCAGGAGCAGAACTGAATTTAGGTGGAACACAATGGATTTCATTCAGCCCGTTGTGGTATAAGGTCCTGATCCGTGCTCCTTCAGAACATGGCCGCTCTTGAAAATACATCCATCCTCAGTTTCCCATGGATTCCAGTTCAGGAGCAATTTGAATAGCACTCCTCCAGACGTCTGGTGTTTAATTTGCAGTCCAGATTACTTTTTTTAAAATATCCTCCTGAGATACAGGGATTTTTTTTTACTATTGATTTGACGGGAAGAGCAAGCCGGCAAGGTCACACCCAGGCAAATGTGACGTCATCTGAAAGCCTTAACCAGCCTACTTAAGGCTTAGTCTGCTCCCTCACCAGCCCAGCACCTGTGCCCTGGATCCCATCAGCTCCCAGCTGCTCCAGGCCATCTCTCCTACGCTTACCCCTCCACTTACCCACTTGATTAACTCATCCCTTTAAACCAGCACCTTCCCTACCACATTTACACAGGCTCAAGTTACACCGCTGCTTAAAAATCCCTCACTTGATCCTTCTCAGACTGAGAACTATTGGCCAGTCTCCCTTCTCTTTCTTGTCTTAAACTCTGGAACCTGCTATCCTCAGGCAAATCTCTGAATTTCTCACTAAGCACGTGTGGCTTCAGACCTGGGCACTCGACTCAGACTGCCCTCTTCGCTGCTATGGACGCTCTGAGAGCCACATGAGCTGCACCATCTGTCTTGATCCCGCTTGACCTCTCTCTGGCCACATGAGAAGTATCACTGCAGATGGTACTCGAGTGGTTCCCCAATGGAGGAATGAGCTGATGAACCACATCCGATCATCAGACTCCCTCTCACCCTTCAAGAAACACCTCAGGACCCATCTGTCCCATGAATTGCTCTACTAGCCTGATGTCTCTTTGTTCAATGAATCATCTTGTTGCGCTTCTGGCCTTTGAATAGTCTTATTAGCTTCTTACTTTGTTAATGATTACTGAGTAGCTCCTGTTCCAATACTGCTTACTCCATACCTGAGCATTGACTCAAAGCTCAACATAGCTAGCGACAGCTCCCAAGGCTGCCGGTCATGTGCCTTAAACTAGAAAATAAACAATAACCATAGCAAAAATCATAATGATGATAATAATAAAGTAATCACAAGTAGGAGGAGAAAGAGAAGAATTGTGTATGTTTCTGTTTACAAAGACCGGGTGGCACAGTGGATCCCCTGGACAGACCTGGAAAGCCCAGATGACCTTCACCCACATCCTTAGAGACACTCTGTGGACAGCCTGGACTGACCAGTATGGACTGACAAACCCGCTGCGTCGTGCTACAGGAGACTGGGGGGGTGACATCGTGCAGCAGTGACGAGGGACTTCTGTCAATCTGAGGACACATCTGATCATGAGAAATAAATACATAAATAATTTAAACACAGACTGAACAGTTGAGTGTTGCTGTCCAAAGCACAAACATCGGCTGGGAAGGTGACACTAGCGATGGTAGTGGTTGGGGGTAGGGGGTGACTGTCACTAGGATGTCATTGAGAGTTCCAGTCTCTGGTTCCCTCCCAGAGGACGCGGCCGCTCCCAGCCCCGGCGGATCCTGGCCAGCCTTCGGGTCAGGCACGGGAGCAGCAGGGTGGCTTTGGCCGACAGGGCCAGCAGGGGGAGCACTGAGGCCAGAATAAAGGAAGGTGGAGTGTACCACACATAGCTGCCCGGCTCTGCCCATTTCCTCCAGCCGAACACCAGCGCGTGCGCCGTACAGAGCAGCAGGGCGCCGTATCCCAGAGTCCTCTGCTGGGGAAAAGCGGCATACTTTGCAGGAATCACTGAATAAGTTAACCTGCAGTAACCTTCAGCACATTCTCACAGGTGGCTTTATGGCCCCAGGTCTGCAGCAGAGCCAGGCAGGATTAAGAGATTACCTATCAAGACCAATTGGGCAGGCATAATGCAACGAGCCCTAAGATTTTGTTTATTTTCTTTGTACATGTTACCTCTAAGTCGCATAATATCAAAGGACAGAGTATCCCTCACTGCTACGCTTGCTCATTAAAACCTGGCAACGCTGATGCACTGCAATGCCTGTTTAACTGCCTAAAGGATGGTGGCAAATTTCCTAGACTTGAACGAGAGCAAGACGGAAATATTGATATCCGAATCCCCGGTTGCCGTCAGTCATGTAACTTATAATTTTGGCTAGCACACCACATTAGACCGCAGGTTAAGAATCTCGGTTTTTTATTTGATTCGGATTTTAAATTTGACGAACAAATAAATGTGGTCATGAAATCCTTTTTACCATCTCAGAGATTTAAGCAAGATCAAGCGCATGTTCTCTTTTAGTGATTATGAGGCGTTGATCCATGCTTTTATCTCCTCGCACTTGGACTGTTGTAATGCACTTTACTCTGGGGTTAGTCTGACTGTAGTTCATGCAAAAAGCTGCCACATGCCTACTAACCAAATCCAAAAAATTGTGCCATTTTAGCATCGTTACACCGGTTGCCAGTGAAGCAGAGTTAAAAATTTTACTGTTCGATTTTAAAATGTTAAATGGAGAAGCACCAGCCAATATCAGGGCCCTCATACATCCGTACTGCCCACTGAGGGTCTTGAGGTCACCTGATCAGCTGCTGCTCTCTGTACCTATCAACCGTTTGAGGAGGAAAGGCGACTGCACTTTCTCCATAGCCGGGCTCGAGTTGTGGAACAACCTCCCTCTCCGCAAGCGATCGTAAGTCGAGGCCAAAAACTCAATTGATTGCTGAGGCTTTTTAGATAAAGTAATTACATTTTTTTGCAAGTGCAATGTTTGCTTTACTATATTTTACATTTTTCTTGGTCTTATTTGTTTTATGTAATTTGTTTTTTCCCTCACTTTTTATGCTTACTGTTTTCATCAATATGAAGCACTGTGGTCAGCCACTGATTGTTTTTAATAGTGCTATATTAATAAATTGACTTGATTTAAGGTTTTTGTTCTGATCCACCATATCAAGACACAGATCTCCTGCATCATGTGTTAAAACTCCACCTCCTTACTTGTGATAGAGCCACACATGGGGCTGTCTATCCCTCTCCCGTGCCAGTTATCTGGGCTTGATTTGTCAAGTCTAGAGTGTGATGGCTCCTTACCTGGATGCACTGCGACTCAGTCCATGTGAGGGAGCTGCTGACGGACGGGATGGAGCAGACAGCCACAGCGGACAGGGCGGCCAGGCCCAGCACGCCCAGGGAGATGTAGACCTCCATCCGCCAGACGTCATCCGCCACCCACGCATTCTCCCTGTTCTGCTGCACCTACAAGGGATGCACAGGCTCATCCACCACTGATAGACCCCTCCCCTTCAAAAAAACAACTCTCCCAACCATAAACCCGCCCCCTGAGGCTGATAGGCTACTCCGTTTTAAAAGGAACCATCTCCAACAATAAGCCCCTCCCCCGCCAATAAGCTTCTACCTGCTGATAGGCTACTCCGTTTTAAAAGGAACCATCTCCAAGAATAAGCCCCTCCCCCGCCAATAAGCTTCTACCTGCTGATAGGCCCAGTTGAGGAGCTTGTATCTGTAAGAACGCCTCATTGGGTAGCAGAGGCTGTACATGGCGTGCAGTGAAGCCAGGAAGAAGGACAGGAGGCCCAGCTGCTTCCTCATGGTGAGCCAGAGCTCCAGCCAGCCTGGTAAACGGCCGTACTTTGTGCCTGAGAGACGAGAGGCAAAGTGGATGAACACCAGGAGACACAACCAAGAGAAACTGAAGAGGGTTCAGAGGAGAGGACAGCTAGCAGGACACACAGCTAGCAGGACACACGGAGGACAGCTAGCAGGACACACAGCTAGCAGGACACATGGAGGACAGCTAGCAGGACACACAGCTAGCAGGACACATGGAGAACAGCTAGCAGGACACACGGAGGACAGTTAGCAGGACACACAGAGGACAGCTAGCAGGACACACGGAGGACAGCTAGCAGGACACACGGAGGACAGTTAGCAGGACACACGGAGGACAGTTAGCAGGACACAAAGAGGACAGCTAGCAGGACACACGGAGGACAGCTAGCAGGACACACGGAGGACAGTGTTTGCTTTCAGGACCGTGCTGTCAACCTATAAAACTCAACTCGACTGATCTTTTGGACTTAACTATCAAGTCCAGTCTGTGTTGACATTCAGGTGCTGTCTTTCTTGAATCTCCTGCATGTACCACAGAGAAAAGCAGTCTACTGCCTACAGTTTTCCGGCGACTTCCTGTGTCTTTGTTTATTTGTGTATTTATACAGATTCTCTATAAGGCATGTGTGCGTCTATAGGCTTTGTGTAGCTGTGTAAATGTCGGGGGTGGATTATGTTTATATTACATTGTGGTACTTATGACTAAGATTTATGCTGGGTAGGGGTTAAGGTTGTCATGTTGGGATTAGTGTTTTCCCCATAGAAATGAATGGAGGGTCCCCACAAATATATAATTACAACCCTGTGCGTGTGCATGCGTGTGTGTGTGTGTGTGTGTGTGTGTGCACATGCACGTTTCCTCTCCAGGGACACACCTCGGTACAGCTGCAGTCCTGCAGCAAGCAGGCCAGGGATGTACACCAGAGCCAGTATGGTGATGGAGGTCCAGGGCAGGGCCTTGTTCACCACCAGCACTGGCATCTTGTAGAAGTCCCTCCTGCCCAGCGAGACCGAGGGCTGTAGGACATCCCGCAGGAAGGAGTAGAGGAAGGTGAATGCCAACAAGATGGCCGCCAGCTTGAGGGGAAGGCGCCACTGGGGGAAGAGGCGATGGGCTTCGAGTCGGGCGCTGACAGGGGGGAGGGCTCTTGTCCCGCTTTCCACAGCCTCCTCGCATCTGTCCACCTCCTGGAGGAGCTGAGTTTTTTTTTTTGGGGGGGCGGGGGGGTTCCCACCAGTGTGAGAAAGCAGGATCATGATAGGAGCTACTAGGCTTCTAAAACGATAACCTACATGACTCACTTTACCCTCCTGCTCTAACAGCACACACAGAAAAGTGATGTTAATATTATCATCTGCAGAAACCTGTGATCTTGTATGTGTGCGTGGGGTTTCACTGGGACTAAATCATCACTGGGACTAAATCCTTACTTTTGGAAATACTTGCTTTAAAAAAAATCTCCTTCTGTCTTAGTCCTTTCCAAATAATTGGAAATCTTTACGTTTTTAAGTGCTGAAGTAGCGCAGTGACCTTCAGTGTGTAGAGTTTGTGTGCTATAGGTGAGCTGGTGCCCCTGGACTGCCCTCAGGGAATGTTGCTGTTTGTGAATGTGCCAACTGCAGCTGACTCCCATACACTGCATTGGATAACAAGGCATGGAAACTGGAGGAATGTTGAATTATATTAAGTAGAGGCAAGGTGAGCCAGGTTAATCCTTAGGCCTAGACATAGGTTCATTTTGGACCTCACAGCAGTTTCATTTCAGACACGGAATCATGGCCATCTGGAAGTGAAATTAAATGACCCACTATGTGTTACATCAGTTTGGGAAATATGTGTCACAACAAACTGTGAGCTTCTGTTACTGCCCTATGATTGTTTTTTTCCGTTTCGTTAAAAAAAGGTTTGAAAATACGTGGTACCGCGCTGTCTTCCCGTTTCCCGGAACAGATTTTGGGCGGTCCACTTGGCGAAGCTCCAGGCTCTCCGCGCATGATTCCGGCGGAGAGGGACAGCAATCCGACTATCAAAAATAAAAGCGAGGGATTAAAGGTAGGTTAAAGCGATCTTCTTGCGGGCGAGCTCCGCCTGAGGCTGTGTGTGTGTGTGTGTGTGTTGGGGGGGGGATCCGTTAACTCCGGATTTCCTAATTAGTAGCGCAAGCCCACGTTTTACTCTCAACCCGGATCCGCGCGGCGTGGCATCAACACAAACTCGGAACTTAGTACTTCAAGGTGATACTTTTATGTATACTACAAATGATTATACGTACAATCTATTACCGGTGTAATTTCATTAATTCAATTAATATATAACCTATAAAGCAGCACGAGAATCAACGTGGCATCGTAATATAAATATTATTATAAAGATTTAAAAACTAGTAAAATACAAGTTTTCATGACCAGTCAAGCCAGTAAGCAATTTCCTCGGCTAATGATACGCTCGGCTACCATTCCGACAATAACGGAGTTACTCTCAACATTTAACAAGCAACTTTATTACCAGCTTAACTTACTGCACTTTCAGGTGACCAGAGGGACGTCGGTGAACGGGCACTGAGCACGTGGCTGTCCTTTCTGGTCAAGGACGAGGGGCTGGAGGTGACAGCGTGGAAAGAGACATTATAAAACGAATGACTTCGAGACGCGGCGACTCTCCGAAATACCACGTAGTGGGTGCCCAATATGCCACATAAATTTTCAGGGGACATCGGAAGGTCCTGCCCACAATGCGCCTGCGACCAGTAGCGACGCCGCAATATCCGACACAGGCCGTCGCCCATCCAATCGGAGCGGCCGATTGACGTGCCCTGGGTAAAGCGCAGCGCGGCTTGGCAACTGCAGGGATTTATCTGAGGGTCGTAGGGACGGGGATACGAGCGTTAGTGTATTAAAGGGAAAGGAAAGCAGTACCTGTGTGCCAAGA
This sequence comes from Stomatorhinus walkeri, assembly GCA_026784285.1. Taxonomy (NCBI): domain Eukaryota; kingdom Metazoa; phylum Chordata; class Actinopteri; order Osteoglossiformes; family Mormyridae; genus Stomatorhinus; species Stomatorhinus walkeri. The sequence continues at coordinate 17,407,551 of JAODUD010000082.1, read as the reverse complement.
GCCGGTTTACCATTTCTAACTGTAATGTGTCATAATGTAGGTTGTTATATTTAAAGCACAAACAGAAGCATTTCAACATAAGTAGAAATATCCACCTTCATATGTATCCCTTAACGCCGAACTAATCTCCGAGACGAGATTACTACGCGTTTAAAATAATTCATAGACTATTTCTAAAAGCTCCCTTTAAGGATCACCATTCAAACACCATCCTTCTAAAAAAAGTCATTGAACTGCACTAATTGCGTTTATGCTGCGCCACACATGACTGTCCTGTGACTTTTTTAAAAACAAAATCCTCCCCCGAGACCTCCCGTCTCAGTATTACCAGACAAAAAATACATAGCCATGTACCTGAAAACCTGGTTTATCGTGGTCTTCGGAATACTGGGCTTCTCTACCCCTGTTCCCGCAGGACCCCTGCACGCACAGTGCAGAGTGGATTGGTATGTTACAGCTCTACACTGTACTTACATGTGCTGTCTATCGGTGTTTTATAAACATTTGGACACGCAGTGATATTTGTTGAAGGGCTGAACTAGTTCATTCTTATAGTTTAAAGATCGCCACCTATAAATTTGCTAAACCTTTTGTAACTTTTGGTGATTTTTTTGGCAGTAATCATATTTGCTATAAACGGGCTGTTTACACAGCAAAAGCAATATGATGATATTTTTGAAACCACTGGTTATTAGTATAAAACTGTTTCAAGTACTAACACAATAAAACTGCTGATTTTATGCCGACTTTTTCATTGCCTAACCACCTGGCGTCTAAGCACTCTGCTATTTCGGAAATTTGATCAGTCTTATGTTCTTGCCAGTTTCGTATAAAAATGTCCAGAGGCTTTGAGGATGTAAACCTATAATGATTCTTTTAGTCGTGCTTGGGCATGTCATCGTTGGCGGTGGATTTTAGTTGCTGCTTAGAGCGAAAAATGACAGCTTTGGTCCTGGAGAGACCAGCTTGTTCCTCTCGTTTCTCCAAATTCCCTCTTCCTGTATGATTAGAGGCATGCAGCAGACTATTAAATTGTCAATACGGAGTAAGAATTAAAATAAATAGTCATTTATATTAAGCAATGGGATCAGTGGAAAGGTGTAACAATCAAAACATATTACGCATTTTCTGAACCAGGCATTTGTGGATTGTGTATAGGAGCGCATGAGAGATTTTTGAAGTCGTGGGGAACATACAGTGAGTAAAAGGTCTCACCTTTTAGTCTTATTCAACCATGCTTAATGAGGCATTTGCTGTGCTTGCTAATGGTGTAATACACTATACATTTTGATTGAGACTGGGCGACATACACTGTTATTTTGTCTGGAATGAAATTTCCAATCACTCACATATGACAAAAACAACATATAGACTTCTCTATAATGTGTTGCAAGGTTTTTTAATTTACTGATCCCTTGCACTGAAATATTACAAATTATGTGAGGATACATTCATAGATTTATAGCTTTATTGTAACATACGTAATTTAACGTGAAATTTGGATGACGTCGTTCTCTTGGTTGCAGTAAAATAGCCTAGGTAAAGCCCTCATAAAATGTACGTCTATACTTATATTGCTTGCTATTTGAAATAAGGCTGATAGAGCTTTGTTTTTTCTGGGTTGCCTGATTTCTTTATTACATATCGATTTGGTCCGTGTGACCAAAACTCTGTCAGGTACTAGGCAGCACAGTTCTCATCGTTCAGGACCCAAAACCCGAAGCGGAGAAGTACAGACAGACAAGTCACAAATGCGGCAAGTATAGATGTTTCTGAATAAAATGTTTTAGAAAGTAATATCAGAGTTTGTGTTATCTATCCGTTAAATCTGTAGATCATCGTAACGCAATGTTCTGGTTATTAGGACTTCCTACTTACAAATGAACATAAAGTGAGACAATGAGAGCGCATGTGTACTGGCACGGGGATGCACGTGTAACAGTAGACATTTTGCTGTATCCACTTGCACTCCTGTGTGAGCCAGCTTTTCCCATATACTACTGGAACTATTGTTAAATACTGGCCTCTAGTGGTATCAGGTAGAACTGCTCGGCTCTCTCACAGTTTTGGTGATTAAG
>JAODUD010000082.1:17345124-17364745 GCA_026784285.1 Stomatorhinus walkeri | reverse complement strand
AAATTCTTCCTAGAATTGTGTTTGAAAAGTTGTGAAGATAGTGGGCTGCATTAATTACATGGAATCCCCCACCCAAGCTGTCTGCCTATATATCCTTGTGTTGCCTGTATGGGCGGAGTCTGTCTTCATACTGCAGAACGGAGCTCATGCATGCTTACTAATAGAGAAGCAAGAAAATCTCTTCCATAGAGGTCTCTGCTTGATTAATTATGTTAAAGTGGTTGCTAGACAAAATGTTTCTTCCACACCAGACATCCTTGTCAGCCTGACAGCTGGACAGTGAGTGCAAAGCAACCAAACCCAACTCCTCCCCCCCATATCAGTGTGACACAATCAGCCTCACGTCCCCCCGGTACATGGAGTCACTCACGGAGTATGGGTGACGTGCCAGGCAGATCTCGGTGGCCCCGACGGCAGCGTCACCCTTGTTCGAAACCCTGACATCGGGTGCGGGTGGGAGGGGGGTCCCCCTTACCCTCCCATGGCCAAAATGGAGCCGTCAAGCAATATTGGAACAGACAAGGGGCCCTTTAAGCCACTTGGCACAATTTGCCTGGAGTTAATGGTCTCCTCTTTGGGAGATTTGATCCGCGCTAACCGGAGTGAATCACATCCACGTCCGACCGGCTGTCACTTCCGATCACATCGTCACCGGGATGGAGGAGAGCCGGGCGAGGTGTGTGGGGGAAACTCACATCACAAGTTCTGGAAAAGCCTACGGACCACCATGGAAAGGCCACGTAGACATAAGGAACCCATTTATGGGCTGCTATACATCCACTTTCACTTTCACTTTTTTCATTTTTATTATTGTGCTTTTGCCACAACATTAATTATTAGTTATTTGTAATTCATCTGGAACATACGAGAGTTGCTCATATAGAGGCTTATAGTCAGGGGGGCACATAACTGGTACACAAGTACGCATTCACCTTTAAGAACGATACGTGCAATAATCGATTGTTTGTAAAAGCGCAAATGCGTACTTGTCTTATGTGCATTTGCACTGCCATGACAACAAAACACCTTACATTTTAACCCGTATACCGCAAATGAAGTCGAGTTAGCATATAAAGATTAAAATGCATTATATTTTGTTTTCATAGCAGCGCAAATGCACATTAAATAAGTACGCATTTGCTCTTTTACAAACAATCGATTATCGCACGTATCGTTCTTAAAGGTGAATGCATACTTGTGTACCAGTTATGCACCCCTGCTTATAGTGTTCCAATTCATTTATTAATCCCTCATCTACCATTTAAAAAAATTACCCAGGATTCCTGTGACATTGGAATGGAATTGTGAAATGCATGTCATTTCACTCTTCCATTATAGTCATTTACCCAGAATCCATCAGCTTTTAAAAACAATACCAGAGTTCAACAGTCTCACCTTTGGATGGAACTATAAAACAGAAAATGCAGCACCTGAAATGTATTCTGAATTCATTAGCCCCTCATTTACCCAGAACCCATATATTTTTTTTTTACCCAGAATCTCTCCGTCTCACCTTTGAGTTGGACTGAGAAACACAGCAGCTGAAATGTATTCTGAATTCATTAGCCCCTCATTTACCCAAAATCCTTCAGTTAAAAAAAAAATACCCAGAATGCCTCAGTCTCACCTTTGGATGGTATCGGATGCAAACCGATAGAGTATCAAAATCTCCTGGGGATCATCAGTGTTTAGTCTGCTCTGTTTAATTCGGTTCGATGCGATTGATTTCCGTGCTACGACTACAGTGCTGGGTAATCCCCAGGCTCTCCAGCTCCCTCTCTGCATTGACCAGCGGGGAGCATGAAAGTCTGCGAGGGTAATTGGTCTTTGTGTGTGGTTTTTTTTCCCCCCCTCTGTGTCTCTCCCACATCAAAGTGGAGGGGGGATTTTGGCCTGTCAGGGATTTCTCCACGTCCGAGTTAATTATCCTCCTCGGAGATCCGGCCAGCTAACTGTCAGTTGTTAGTTGGCTCCTGTGTGCTCTCATGGACTGCTGTGGCTGCAGACAGCTGCTGCGCTTTACTCCACAGTTTTATCTGCTCTGCGCCTACTCCGCCTCCCACAGTACCTCTCCAAAGCGACTTGTGGGTGAGAGAGGTGTTTATATCAGAGTGGAAATGTTTGTTTTGTCTGCCTGAAGCTCGCTCTGCCCGCGTCATGTTTTGTAATCGGTACCGGGGTGTTTCTGGACTGGTTCATCTCGGGTCCAGAGGATGCGGCTGCCTTGAAGGCTGTTGCCTTGGAGACCATATTGCAGAACCACAGGCTCCTATGCTGGATCTAGGGACGCCGTTGGAGTGATTCAGGTGAAGATGGCCACCCAGTGGGCTCTTGTAGTCCCCTTCAGATCTGATCTGCTTGTCAACCAGAACCGCAGTCACAGGTATATTCCAGGCATGTCCATCACTACAATCATGTGACTAAAGTGTGCACACTGGATCGTTTCCATCTCACACCCGCTCATCCCCAACTCCTCGGTACATTTACCCATAATTCCCGGCTCTGAGCCTTTCATTGATATTGGAAATAGAATATCCCAAAATCGAATCACCATTCCTCAGTCCATCATTTACACATACATCAGTTTTAATACTACCCAGGACTCCTTGTAGGATTACCTAGCAAACTCTTTACCTAAAATTTATTTACTATTCATTAGTCCCCAGTACACCTACAATTCCTCCTGCTAGCCTTCACCTGTATCTCAGCCAGACGCTTCAGTCTGACCTCTTAATTGCTGTCCACCCTGTTTTTTCTGGTTAAAAGCTTCACATAGTGGGCCATGGGACTGTAACAGACTTTGCCACATTTAAGGTCAGGGCTCAGCCCGCCTGCCCCGGCGAGATACTTATGGATATGCCGCCCACGCAGACCCAACATCCACCTATCGATCACACTGGGTGGATTAATCTGCCACCCCCCAACTCTTCTTCAAAAGCGTCAGTATACAGATGCACCCGCCCCGAGTCGAATCATCCGAAAACATTCAAGACAGACAACGACGATGAAGACATTTGTGACAAACACTGGCATATCTGCCGATTCCTTTTAGCTAAAAATTTTGAGACGTTCCTTGAGGCCTGGGTGACTATTTGTCTGCAAAGTTTCAGAGAAGTGCATTATGGGTAACATGATCCAGGAGAGTAAAGCTGTAGCCAATGACCACCTGCATCTAGACTCACATGACTGAGGGAGGATAAGAGTCAGCAACACTCTGGTACAGCCCGTCTGAAAACACCTCTATGTTTAGGTTTGACTAGACACCCCATTTCAAACTGCACAATTAACAGAGATTCAGCCAAGCTAGAGGAATAACAGGTATCTGCAGACATGGTTACTGATGTTATCCTGCTTGTTAACACTGCCGTACTTCCTAATAAACAGTACAGCACAGCGTCAATATCTGCAGGTCTGCAAACCCAAATAAACAATACAGCACAGCGTCGATACTAACCTAAACTTAAATAAGCAGTGCGAACCAGCAAGGTCTGTAAACCCAAATAAGCAATACAGCACAGCGTCGATAATGACAGTCAGATTCGTAAACCTAAGTAAACAGTGCAAACCTGCAAGGTCTGTAATCCCGAATAAGCAATACGGCACAGCGACAACACTCGGTCTGGTCCATAAATTCTGATAGATTGTGCCAATACTGACACTGTGTTACAGTCCCTGCTGTCATTACAGTGTAAACCCAAAATCACACTTTCAGTACTGACCATTAGGCCTGAAAACTAAAAAAATAAAAAATCAGTACACACCAGCATCAAAACTGTCAGGGGAGTCTTTAAACCCAAACAAACAGTACAGCACAGAGTCGGTACTGACAGAGTACACCTCTATAAACCCAAACAAACAGTACAGCACAGAGTCCGTACTGACACTGGGTTCTATAAACCCAAATAAACATGACAGTACAGCGCTGATACCAACAGCAGGGTCTGTAAACTGAAATAAACGACACACGGCAGTGTGGGTAGTGAGTCTGTAGTCTCTAATGAGCTGTGCAGCAGAGTGTCTGTAACCCCATCCCTGGGTAACAGTATTACAGAGCACCAGGACTTGTCTCCAGTAAAATCCTCAGCCCATGGGGGTCACAGAATGTTATTACAATGTCTGCCAGATATTTGACTCAGGGACTAGCAGGCTTCTCCTGTGGCATTTTCGTAATGAATTTGTCCACGACACCAACCCCCCCATCACCACCACCACCCCATCCCTTTACCGTTAATGAAACTTTGGGGTGGAAACTGAAGTAAAATATGTGTGTGTGTGTGTGTGTGAGAGAGAGAGAGAGAGAGAGAGAGAGAGAGAGAATTTCAAGATATCTTCTGTTTAAAAATGCTAATTCTGTGAGCATTTGTCCACGGAAGATCCGTACTGCTTACTCAAAATAAATACGGATCAAGGCCTTTTTTAAAGATTCACCTCAGCAACTGCCTGATTTTCCTTCGTTCTAAAAGACGCACAGAAATGCATGCACCAGAAAACACGCAGGAGATAAGACAGGACAATTCAGGACAGGATAAATAATTCAGGATCATTTGAGGTTAAAATGTATGAAAATCCCAAATGAATGTCAAAGCATGGACCTCAATTATGCACCACGCTGACAGTCTGACATCTTAGTGTTCCCACATTAAGCGCTATGGATTTTAAGCCAAATAAGAAAAAAATGTATCGTAAAAGCAGTATATTCATCTGCTTTGGACTGATAGAAAAAGCACCGTGTGCATGGATAAAAAGCATACTCACAACATTTTATTTTTAGAGTTCCTGCTGATAATGTTTTATCTTTCCCCATAACTGTTGGGTGAGGTTTAGGTTACGTTTATTTATATTTAAGTTATAGGTCTGGTCTTCCATATTGGTACTGAAACCTACATAAACACTTGTAGATTTAACACGAAGCAGCGGTGTGTAAAGCATTATTTGAATATAACTATAGGGTAGAATACCGTCAGGTGCAAAGTCTCTGTTATGTGTATAGTGACTAGTTTTTGTACAGATGTTAAAATACGATAAGCAGTGTGGTGTTTCGTTTGCCGTCACCGTTTCGTTTGCCGTCACTGCTCACTGACTTCTGCGCTTCTCTCTTTCGGGGCCCATGCTGCAGTTTAACCGGAGCTGATGGGAATCCCTGAGAGATGTGACTTTGCACAGCCCGTGTGTTTATATCACACTTAATGGCAACACAGACACTAGGCGTGGTGTAAAACTGAAATGTCAACACGGTGACACATATAAAAATGAGAAAATAAAGCCACCAAACGACTCGGGTGGAAAACGGACCTCTGCGGCTCCATGGCTGCAAACTCTGCCTCCCACTGGGCAGACAAGGTGCAGCGGTATAAGCTCATTAAAAAACATAAATCTGTTTTCTCTTATTTGCTATTTTTAGGGTCCCCAGCTAACACGGCTCCAATACGGTAAAAATCAAGACCAGACACACGTTCTCTTTACAAGACCCCTAAGTGCTTGACTTTGGCCTTGTTTCCTTTTCCCCCTTTCCTCAGATTTTAATCATGCACCAGCGCATCTTTAAGGGACTGGCCAAAGGGCAACATTCAAAAGGATAGCGCTCATTCACAGGCCGAGCAAGGTGTCGCGACATTTGGTAAAACTTCATGTGAGTTTAAGTGACCTTTTTTAAAATTAACATTTCTAGTTTTTTAGCAATTAGCGTTTAAGTGGAATTAAAGCAGGATAGATATTAAAAACCAACATTTTCAATCTGAAAATTTAATCTTCAACCACCTTATTTCCTTTTATAACTTAAAAGTTATTACAAATAGGCAAGTGGAAAGCATTTGGTTGGCCAAAACACACATTTATTAGTATGTTTTTCTACACTGAAAGACACTTAAAGCCCAGATCAGTGAATCTTCCACTAAGCTGGGTATCATCGCTCAGAGTTTGTACAATCAACATAGCCCTTTAAAGCTGGGGAGTCATTATAGAGGGGGCTACACCTTTACTATAGGAGGGTCTGATTTTAATGAAAATGAATGAGAAATAAATGTACTTTTTTAGATCATTTTAGGAGGGCTAAAGTCCCCCCCCACCAAGCCACTCTGTGGGGTCTCTGATACCAGGGTAATAATCTTGTACGGTTTCACTTTATTTATGGTCTGATTTAAGGTATACTGAGAAGGATAAGTCATAATTCACGAACGTTAATGAGACTCCCTTCATAGAAATAGACACTATGGCTTGCATACCAAATGAAATAGACAAGTTAAATTACCTTACATTAGCGTGTGTTTTTATAAGATATTCAAATACACCACACCTGGTGCCAATAGACTGACATGGAAATGCTCTTGTTTAGTAGGCCCGTTTAAATTGCAAATAATAGGCAATAGACCTGCGCTGTATTCATTTAAAAAGAAAATCAACTGCGTCGTACTTTGTGAATTGGGTACAAATGATATCGTTTTAAAACACGTTGCAACAACGCCATACATAATTACGCCTTCAGGCCAAAGGGTTTTTCCTCAGGTGTTTTGCGGCTTTCGGGGGTTTTTATGTTGCTGCAACTCAAAGGAATCATTACAGATTTTATGTGTGTGTGTATATGTGTGTGTGTGTGTGTATATATATATATATATATATATATAGATATATATATAGATATATAAATATATATGTGTGTGTGTGTGAACTTATTTTTTTTTTAAATCAGCCTCGCAGAGACGCTAAAATATGAAAGACGGCATCGCAAGCAATCGATTGCGCTAAAGGTCTCAACTTAGGCCATTAGAGTCGGTCCGGCAGCCGCGAGGCGGGTGAAAAGGCCACGTTTTGTTCGCTAATGAGCTTAGGCTCGTTTTGCGGGTCCGATGGGATAAAGCACATCTCTGCTTTTCCGTGAACCGATAACCCCCTTCGGATAATAATAACCCCCCAATATAATGATTACATTGAATATACTTCTTATTAGGCTATGGGATGCACGGATTTCCCTTTTTCGCAGCCTCACATGCGACGTATCCATCCGTGCCTAAAAGCTTGAGCGCGGTAATTACACAAGTGAATGATGGCCCAGTTGGGAACCAATTTCTTATTTTAAAAATAGAAAATTGTGGCCAAATGTGAATTGCTCAGCTTCTAATCCCTCAAATCTTTAGTCCACATCCAAGTGAAATTTCAGCAAGTTTATTTAACAGCGGAGGCGCGCGCACGCGCACTCGCCACTTAACCCAGTCACGCTGCATGAATCCACCACATCAGGTTCTTTGTCACTGGGTTTGGGAGACGGGGGGTGGCTCTCTCCGGGGTGGATTCGCCGTGGGACTCCCCTGGCAGTGTGCTTCCACCAAAAATACTCCCTAGAGTCCCAACACCTGCTTTGGTAGACTTGATGCCAGGTAACCCTGCAACATGTGTGTCACAGACGAACCATGCACGCGCACTTTTCGCTCCGCGTGAAGATCACAGAAGACCATTTTTTAAAATAAACGCGGGGAAGCACCGATATGAAAAATACAGTCATTTAACCAAAGGTATCCATTTAATGATAACAGCATAAGTGACTGATATACAGGCGCTCTGGGATGGGAAAAAAAACATATTTTAGCCTTCATCTACGTCACATCTTACGGACACAGCATTTTATCCCTGTAATAAATTTTCAGTTCAGCATAAAGGTGTGACAGGCACTCTTGGGTAATAATACAATTAAAGTAATCGCTTCTGTCACCTTGTTTTCAGATGTTTGCACATTCACCGTAAAATAAATTATAACGGAAGAAGGAATGTGTTAAGCAGCTGGCGGCACACACTGCGAGAGTCCATTTAGCTTTCGGAAGTTTCCTTATTGAAGTTTGCGCTACTTCCAGGGTTTTAAAGAGAGGTGTGAGCATGTAAACTCAGCTCTGGCGACCTACTGCCGATATTGGTGGCATCCAATGAAAAATCAGCTCTCAAACTTCTCGGTCAATCCTGAGACCTATTTAGCCATTAAGAAGACAGATCGGACAAACTTGACGCCAATGCAAGGACCTCCTACAGTTTACCTTAAATGAAATGCCTTTATAAATCAGGGTCAAAGTCCAAGATAATTATTTGAAAGTTCTAATTGCTTTCCAGGAATGGGGCATCGAGCCAAAATGTATCGAACCAAGAGTGACGTTTAAAAAACCAGTTCATCAATCGTCACCTCTGTTGCTGGGAAACCACTTGGATTTTTTTTAAGTAAATTCCATCCACTGTATAGAATGTAGCAGGTGATGCTGTTCTGTTTTTCTTTTTTTTTCATTTACTCAAGAAGCAACTCCAATGCATTAGTTATCAAAACTACAGTTGGTCTTGTCTGTTGCCTGTGTCTGTAATGTTTGAAAAACCTATTAATGCTCCTCAGTACAATCTCAGTGACAATACCTAGATGTGCGTTCCAAGCCCGATTGTTTACCCGAATTCAGCACCTTCGTTTCTACAAGCATAAAGGCAGTGGATCCTTCCAGGCGCTGTGATTGGAGGATGGACAACTCCTCCTCTGAACAGGGAACCAATCACAGCGCAGTTTGGGAGTCTCACCCATACGCTGATAGCTTTCCATCGCCTTGTCATTTAATAAAGGTCATCACGCAAAGGAGATAAATACAAGGAGAAAGAATATATATAGATATATCTATGTCTATATACATATATATATAATATATAGCACTTTAACCACATTAAGCATCATATCTCATCCCTCCAAAGTTACGCAACAGCTGGCTTTAAGCATCATGGTTGCCAGGCAACATATACAACATGGATGTCTGGAATATTGTCTTTAGCATCGTCATGACAAGAACAGCAAGAATATTGGGTCTAGGGTTACTAATACTGTTAATATTATTGCACATATCTTTTTATTTTTTAAAAAAAGTCTCACGTTAATAGGCTTACATCTGACACAAAGTAAGGAATACTCCAGTAACTGCTTTGGTGGTAGATTGCCAACGCTTGCTGACCCGCAAACTAATTTTCCCTCATTTTTATTTTCTTCTTCCGCCAGGCAGTTGTAGTTTTCTCTCTTTTTATTTTGTGATTTGTTCCAGCCATTCAAAGACGTACCTGGCCACTCCTGCTCACCCGCCTTTCAACAAAATGGCAAAAGTTTCAGCCAGTCCCTGCTCCTCTTCCCTCAGGTTAGGGGCGGGCCAAATGTAAAGGGAGGACAACAATTGGTCAGGAGGATGATGTGGGCGGAGCTGGGGGCTGGGCCAATTTCCCCATTAGTCAGCATATATGATGAAGCCAGAGAAGGTGCTGTACTTGTTGTTGTTGCCGCCATGGGCTTTGCCCCCATCTAGCTTCACGTAAACCTCGTCCCCAGGCTCCAGGTGCAGCACAGCGCTGTTGCTGGCATAGTCGTAGTTCTGATCAGCGTCCTGGGCAATGGCGCTGGCCCGCACCTGTGGGACATTGAGTCAAAAGTCAACGATCAGATGGACACACAAGTTGCAGGGGACATTCAAAAAAGCACAGAGAGGTTAACATAGGATTATACCTTAATGGTTAATTGTGAGCCATTGTATGAAAACTCTAAATTAAAGAAACAATACACACTAGAATAGAACAGAATAGAATAGAAATGCTCCATTCATTCCAAAGTGGAAATTGTCTTTTCACCTATCCCATCGTGCTATCTGTGAGACACAGGGACACATATATATATATATTTATATTGAAAACAAGCTTGAGGTTCATGGTGCCGGGCCAGACAGTCCATGGAGCAATTGGGGGTTAAGGGCCTTGTTCAAGGGCCCAACAGCAGCACCAGAATGCCAGCCATTGGATTTGAACAGACAACCTTCTGATCCTTGAAGGCCTAAGCTTCCAGGTCACACACCGCCCCATGCACAGATCATTTCAAAACTAAGCAAATGCATTTACCCAAGTCATTTCACCCTATCATATAGATATGTTTCACTCATGAATAGCATTACACAGCAAGGTCATGAACCAAAAATCGGCTGTTGAACAGTTTATTTCCATTCCCGAGACAGTAGATGCTGCTAAATAAGGTCTGTGTGTGAAGTTTATGTCACTTTCATCCAAAAACACTCAGTGCTCTGATGAGTTTGCTAAGAAAAGTGACGTGCTGATTTTGTGCCATTTCACAATTATCAAATCATAAGTTATCATACATTAAAGGAAACTCAGTATGACACTCACACAGGACAACAACGACAGCAAACAAGGTGATTTTCTTAGCTTCCTTTATACGCAAAAACAAAGATCTAACCCAATAAATATCATGAACAAGGCATATTCTAAGGAAAAGTACAAATTTACATATTACATTATAACAACAAATAAACTACATTCACTGCAGTGGACTGTACTGTTATTCTCAGAGATCTTTTGCTGAAAATGTATTTCTGTGCTTATTTTAAAACATTAAGATTCTGTGTTTAAAAAAAATCTATATTCTAGTTACACTTTAAAATGACTTAATGACTTACGTGTTCGACAGGTCTGTATAACTAAGGGTAGCTTGCATTAGTAATATGTGCTTGTCAAAATCCAATCTGGCATTATCAGTTTTGTCTTAAGTTTGTGTTACCATTGAAGCGCTGTACAGAACACGCATATCAAGATTCCCTATCTAGATTCGCTTGCTTTTCACTAGACATTTTAATTACAAAGCATTGCATTCTATTGATGGTGAAAAGTTGTAGTTTTCCTAAGAAAGTTGAAACAATGTTTTTAGATTGTGGATACAACTTGTGATTGAGTCCCTAGAGCTGAACACCCACCCAGTCTATTCCAAAATCAATCACTATGGATTACTTCAGCGCAGGCTTCCTTAGGAAATTAGCTCCGAATAATGAGGTGTTCTTGGTCACTAAAACATACGGTGTCAAAAGCCGTTTTCGGAGGTTATGATCCCGCCACCTCGCCAAAGTAACTACTGCCCTAAATTGCTATTTGATAACTAGGACGATGAAGACTGAAAAAGACGCAAAACTATTTCAGCACCTCGAACAGCGGCCATTAAGCGCTTTGAAACCAGCCCAACTAGCATAGCTGTGAAATTATAATCTGGAACGACCGATGGGGCCCATATGACGCAGAACTTAAAATCCGAACTGTTATCAGTTCGTACGCAATAAATAGAATTTAAAGAGGCATTTTGATCTGACTACAATCAAGGGTATAACTTTTTGTTGAGTTTGGGGTGGCGGTTGAGGAGGTTTCCAGCCATTTAAAAGGATCCACTTAAAAAGTTTTTTTCTCGTCTCTACAATGTTATGCCATCAGGTTTTCGTTTTTAATCCAGAGGTGAAGATGCAATGGAAAGCAAAACTCATGGTACCGATTATATTACGATGTTTTAGTCACGGATCTGATCGTTTTTTGGATCAGCAATTATAACGTTGCCTTCTTTTTATTACTTAAAGAACACAAAGAACGTTTCAAGTTTTAACATGCTCCGTTCACGTGCACACCCAAGAGTCTCTGTTTCACTGCAACCGTTGTAGCCTGTTGAAGCCCATAGAGGACATCCATCATTCTCATTATCTATTCCTGTCAAATCATGAGATTATGATGTATATTATCTCGTGATCTCAACATTGTCCAAGTTCTTTTCTCGAGATCACAAAATAAAAGTTGTCTCAGGAAAACAAAAGTCGTATTAGAGGTGCCAAAAATGTTGATTAAGAGAAAATGAAGCGGATTCCACTAAAAATGCCATGGTTAATGGTATTGAAAACGCGCCGTTATGTTATTATTGCGTTTCCTAATACCTAATACCTCCCCCCATTTAAAAAAATTACGTTCAATCTCTGCCTGCGCTTCTTCTATGGACTTCCGTAGCACGGTGATTTTAGAAATAATTACTTTAAGATGTTAGTGAGAATAAAACTTTCACACTATTATGGTTGAACCTTGTATCAATACGCGGTTCACCTGCGTGCCGAACCGTGAGGGTTGATCAACTACGGTCCGTTACACCACCATGTTGTGTCTCAGCTCATCGGATAAAACACTTTTGGCAATATATTTGCGATTCAAACATACCAAACTTGTGACACTATTTTAAGATTAAAAATTCAAATGTTAGCAGAGAAAAAGACATGCCTATCTGTCGTAATCTAATTGAGATACTTAAGCCTCTATTCATTTACAAATTTTTAACATGTTTTAGTTAGTGTGATAAGGGGTAGAAAACTATGACTAATCCACTGACGTAAAATGAAGATGGATGTTTTTATATTATGACTGTGATTTAACAATATATTATTAAATAACGTTAAATTAACCATAGTTGGTTTATTTCTTATAGGCCTAATTAGTACTAGCATTTCTAATTCAGGTATAATTGTTAACATAGGCCCACGTTTAAATCCTGTCTGTTAAACACGTAACTAATTTAAATTCTTTTTTTAGATTTACCACCAGTCATGTAACAGGCCTATAGCGCTAACGAACTGCTGCCAGGGGTCGTAATTTATCAGTTCAGCTAACTGAAGGTATCTACCCTGGGGATGCCCGTTCCTGTCTCGCAAAAAGCTCCATCTAATTCATGCGCAGCCCAGCCAAGCTCATGTCTCAGTGACAGCTTTGAATTATGGTGATCAGGGGCACAGACCGTTCATCCGGACGCTGCATCGGCCCGTCCAGCTCGCTGCACGCCGGTGGTGCCCGTCTTCGGTGGGAGAGGTTCAGGATCATCTCTCCTTTCTTCATTCCCCTCATTTGCAAGCCTTTCGCTCCCGGTTTTCGCGGTGCTTCCGTAACTGCACGTGCCCAGTGTTCCGGTACAGAGTAGACGCTGTATCTAACTTTATTGCCTCTCGCAGCTTAATTACGAGTTCGTATCAATTTTATGGGTAATCCTATACTGCTTAATTAGGGGCGATCAGTTTCTCTTTAAATTTTCAGACTAGTTATGTACTACATCGTTAGACGCAGACTTTACCTTTTACCTGTGCAGGGAAGTGCATTTACTTACTTTTTAAAAATCCAAACAACCTAATAAAATAATTCATGGTACTAATTGCTTTAACCGTGTTTGTATCAGTCGACGGATTGCTATTAAGGACTTGCCACAATCAGCGCCTACCTGGTTGTTTTTACAAAGGTCAGCCCACATGCTGGTCCCATCGCCGCCCCTCATCAAGACGTGGTAGGTGAAGAAGTAAATCCCCGGGATGGAGCAGGTAAACTTCCCGGTCGTGGGGTCGTAATGGTTGCCCAGGTTAGTGACCACGTCCTCAAATTTGAGAACCTCGTAGCCTTCGTGCTGCTTTTTAAGCCCTGCGTAAAAGGCTATTTTAGGGACGGTGCTGTAAGTGGCGGCGCTGATGGCTCCTGCGGCGGCGTTGGGTCCAGGTGGTCCTGGCAGACCTGGTCGCCCGGGATCCCCTTTCTCTCCAGGCGGGCCGGCTGGACCTGGTGGTCCGGGCTCACCAGGTGGACCCCTGGGGCCCGCCTTCCCCGGACGCCCGGGCTCTCCTTTCGGACCCTGTATGAAAGTGGGCAGCGACTGAACGAGACCGTTGTCCCGCACGGTGTCTGCCGTGGCCGTACTGGTCGGAGACTTAGTCCCATATGGATCGCACACCATCCGGCAGGTGCCGAGCATCTCGTAATGCGCAGATGTCCCCGCAGAGTTGACCAGGACGGGGATGAGGATCACCAGTACCAAAACCATAATGACTCCCAGCACCCCGGCAGCGATCAGCCGCTTCCTGCCGACTAGTCTAGTCAGCGCGGGGCGATCCTCTTGTCTGCTTTTGGGCGAAATCTTGGTGGTTGGTGAGGTACCCTTTTAAATGAAAAAAAAAAGTCCGTTTTGATTTCGCTAATGATAATTAACTTAGTGGGCCAAACCCCTTGCGCTTTTCCCTCAACTTTTTGTGCTGATGCTTGCTAATTCAAGTTTCACAAACCTGAAACTTCAGCCCTTTTCAAAGCTTTACCGCGGAACTACACCTGACTGGGAAAAAAACGCCCGTCTTCAGCATATTGCACAGCCTGCCCCTTGAAAACCTACACGTGCGCTCACACGGCGCATCCCCCCGATAATGAACACGATCGCAATTCTTTATCTCCTCGTACGTGGCGACGCCTTCAAAGCCCCAGCACTTCTGGAGGGATCTGACTCCTACATCAATGCGTGCCTGATCAACCTGAGCCGGGAAGGGCTTGTAGAGGGACTGTGGTCTGCCCGGGGGTAGGTGTCACACAGATCGGGGGCTTCTGCACAAGCTGAGTCGACTGCGTCGCTTTCAGAAAGATAAAAAAGGAGGGAGGGAGGGTCGGCACTTGGATTTCTAAAACAGGAAAATGTTAAGTAAACCACGGACCCGACACAGCATCTCCGACCAAGCGGATATCGTACTGCACAAGAATACTTCTTAAAAAGTAACAAAAAATCGTTTCGATGCGAAATGTGGCATCTCGGATTTATTGTCTTACGTGAGCTGCATATATTAAGGGGTTTGCAAACCGTGTTGGTTTTGAATATTCGGAAAATCGTGAATGAGTCTCTTTTTAATTGCAAATGGTGCATAGGCCTACAGTATAACACATTCTGACTAAGAGTGGGTTAACGTCATTCAAAATTTAGTACTAAGATTCTTGTTTCACAGCAGATGGCGTGGTCATTAAAACAAGTACCTGAGGTTGTGAACCGCCAAGTAATGTGCAGCAAAAGTCAGCACCTATAGTTCAATGCATTAAGGAAAGTTAGTCCGAAACATTGCATCTCATTAAAAATCACGCGTCAAAGCGACCGGGTGATCATTAAAACTGTCAGATTTGCCAATAAATCCAGCCGATTTGAGTTAAATGATGCATTGCCTGTATAAAACAATGAAGCCGTATACAATATCCGAGATTGTGTTTTCGGAAGTTCAGTAAGCATCACAATAAGCCAAATTCAATATCACATCCTGCCCCTGAATCATGCATCTTGCGTCGGCACTTTTACAGAAATTTGCAGCGTAGTTACAAATATATAGCGCTAGGGAAGAAGGCTGTAATAAATGCAGGAAATACGGGTTGTTTAGGGATCCTAAACGCATAACCTCTGTATTTGTAGTCTCTGCCGTATATAAAGTTAATAGCCTACGTAATAATTTTTTTTTGCTCTCGCTGTAATTGCAAAACACCATGGTGCTTTTGCAACGGAATTTAAACAAACACCATTTTGCACGAACCTGCTGAAATGTCTCCGGTGGCATAATTGAAAAGCATTTCGCATCAACAAGTGGGATTTCACAGCTGGGCGCAGTTTCGTCTCCAAAGGGGGGAACTCTATATGATCGCAGTTATGACGTTGATCAAATGACGTTCCCCCCCCTAAATTTATTTTAATGATCACTGATTACAGTTTCACTGATGCAAAACGGATTAAATGTGCCGTTTATGGGACCCTTGTCATTAACCAGCTGCACCAGGCAGGTGCGGTCAGGTTAAGTTGCAGCAGCATCGGTTCGCCTTCGGTTCCTTCAGTTGCTGCCTGAAGCGCGGTTCCCATGTGAGCTACAGACCTCGCCCACGTTGCTCCATTCCTCTATTCTTCATGACATCTCTAACTGGCATCGCGGTTCCTTACAGATCGCCTCGTTCCAGTAGGCTTATCTGATCAGCACGTCAAACGTGAAGTCCCAAAAATGAATTAATTCCGCCCTAATTATCTCCCTGTTCATATTTGAGTGTTTTACCTCAGTCAAATACAAAAAAAGTCCGCCAGGCACTGAGCAAAAGTTACTGCGCCCAGTCTCAGGAGGGAACTCCGCTCCATCCACGCACGGTGTACTTACATTGATTTTACTTTTAAGCTTAATTGAATATCCAAGCGGTATCGAGTGGCTAAATATAGGCTAAAACAAGGTTCTAGCGAGATTCTGCTGGATAATAGCCCTTCTTAAGTGATTTACATTGTACTACACTTAAATCGTTGATGTGGAAGAACTCCAACACGCAGCCTACATACATACATGAATATATACATACAGGTGTGTATTTCAGGTAAAGCGTCTTAGCCCTATCCACATTGGGCCGACTTAATATGAGACATGACTCCCAGCCGAAGCCACACCTCATCACTCTCCCGTCTCCCCATAAATCAGAGCTGTAAAATCAATCGGGCTGATTAGCCAGGGAACCCCTGTGTCCTTGGAGTACCTCGAGCATACAAGGAGCGATGTGTTAAAATAATGGAAAATGCATCGAGAAAGAAATACAAAACATCACCAACAATATGTAACTAATCAGGCCCGAAACCGGAGAGCTCTGTCGTATTCCGTCCCCGGCCCGCACATATCGACTGATTTAAAAGGCCAACGATTATTGTTTTGTTGTCTTGAGATCTTCCTGCATAATGATGCATGCACTGATAGCCGGATCATTTTTTAACATCATCTTTCAGCGTTTGAGCTCCTGTGAGAAGACAATTGAATAGCCGTAGATAATGCCTAAAATCCAATTATGCATGAGACCTGAGGGGCTGAAAAAAGACGGATAGCGTCGTAAGGAGACCTTTACCGATTATACTCAGCTCCCCGTAAACTTTTAGACCACACTTCCTCGTTTGCTGGTGACTTAGGGAGACTCCCTCTCGTTTGCCGGGTGAAAGGTGCGATTACTCATGGTCCTTCTCCACACGGTCCGAAGATCGCAATTAGGACGTGCACATTGCTGGGGGTACTCACAGGGCGCTTGTGAATAGCAAATATTCTATAAAAACTGGGGAGGGGGGCAGTTAAAGACATATCGTTTGGGTAAACACAAAGGGAAAAGGTTAACTTTTAAGAGAATTATAAATAACTTATCGGAGTTTCATAAACAAAGAATCACAGACTCGACAGATGTCAAACATAGAGCTCCTATAACCAAGGGCGTAGGAACCCGGGGGGACGTTTAGCCCCCAATAAATAGAACAGACCTTGTCTTTCAGTAAATAGAACTTTGCATATAAATCGTGGAGTTGTGCCCCCCGTATCAAACTAAACTATGTCCTGTCTCTAACAGGAAAAGATTTAAAAGAAAGGTCTGAATGCAACATATAGGCCTACAATTGTATTATTTTGAAATAGCACTACATATTTATGGTCTTAACACTTTAATTTTACATTGCTCTCATCCTCTAGCATTGCAGCCCCGAGACTAATACAGTCCGCAAAGCATTTGACTATGAAATAAACAAAGAAAACGGTAATACAAAAATGCTCGACAATATAATTCCAATGAACATATGCTTTATTAAAAATCATAAAATTCAGAACAGTACAAGTGACGGGTGGGAATTCATGCATCACAACAAGCAAAAATATAATAACAGCAATAATTAGAATACTTCCATCAGCGGTACCCAAGAGTAGGTCTATACTGGTATTCTGCCATATTCCTTTGGTCTAATTAGCGTCTCAGCGTCCGTAGTGTTTAGACAAAATCTGCATTTAAATTCCCCGATTATGAAACATGAGAATATTGCATTTTGAACATGGTGGGATAATATTTTTTCCAACTTCTCTAAAATACATATGAGAATTATTAAATAAAAACGATCTCGATGTACGGCATGAAAGCAGTAAAAACGTTATAAAACTGAGCGAAAACGATCAAGAGACGGCAGGTTTCCACACGTCACATCTAAATCTGTAGTTAAAAAAAAACTTTTTAAAAAGTGTGGAAAAATACATTCTACGGCTGCTAATGAACTGTACAGAATGAATATACATTTATTATAAAACCGTGATCGGGGCCGCACACACGGTGTATAAGAGTGAGCGGGTGTGAAAGGTGCGGCACATGATCAGTGCCATCAGTGCACTGGTCTTACTCTAAGGACCCCCCTGGGCTGTTTCAGCAGTGCCTGACAGGTACATCTTTTTTTTTTCTCACGGATAGTGTGAGCCTGGGACAAACGCTAAACACACCCAGTTCTTATCATCTTATCAGGTCTTAAGTAAAAACAGAACGCCTTAGAAATTCATGTAAAAGGAGAGTAAGTGGCCGCTGAAAGACACCCCCTCAGAGTGGAGGTATTTGTGCCCCCCCCTCCCCTCACACACACACACACAGGGTCCCCACCCATGCCCCCCCCACGCCCCCGTGGAAATCCACTCTGCCATTTGAGAGAGCAAGCTGGAAAATGAGGTTGAGATTTCTGATTGACAGGATTGGTTGGTGGGGGGGGGGGTGGGGAAGGGGTCAGACGACTCTCTGGACCATTTGGAGCATTTTAATATTGGATAAGCCTACTTTGCTATGGGATTCATTAATGCTATTCTCACCTAGAGCTGTAGGGGGCGCAATATTACGTGCACAGCGGTATAAAGCAAACATACGTACATATATTGCTAAACGGAGCTGAGAAGCTCATGCTGAGAAGGTCCTCCCTTCCTCTTCTTTACTTATTCTTAGCTGCCAGTGGCTTGCGGCTGATCTTCTTTGACTTGTCATTGCTCTTCTTCGGAGGCTCTGGATTGGCCTGCATGTGCCTCCCATAGAGGCTGCAGGGGGACGAGAAAGCAGACAGGCGTCGCACGGGCATTACCCATGGGGCAGCGGGGCAGGCCTATATGATAAACATTGTGTCTTTCCATCTCAGACTGACTTGGCGAACGTCATCCAGAGGTATTACAGCTCACTGCCATTTAAGAGAGAAAGAGAGAGAGAGAGAGACGGAAGGAAATAGGAGCCAGGAAAGGGTGGGGATTTCTGGTCCACTGCACCTCCTGTCTTAGAGGGGAAAAAAAAACTCAGAGTCTGATGGACGGGGGTGAAGAATAAGCGAGAGCAGAGAAATGGATAAAGCTGGGATGGGGGGGGGGGGGGTGAGGGATTGAGAGAGACAGGAAGAGAGAGCAGAGAAAGGAATAAAAGATATGGGAGAGATATAAAGGAATTTAAAGTCCTAGAGGGAATGGGGATAATGATGGGGGGGTGGGGTGGCGGGAGGACAGAGAGATGACAGGAGCCACACTCAGAGTCGGGGGTGGGGGGTTTGACACGATTAGAGGGATTACAGATGTAGCTGCAAACATGTGAAAGTGTCAGACTGCATCGTCTTTATGGGAACAGTTACAATCAAATAGGAAGCCCCCACAAACAATGAAAGGCAGATTAATGGGGGGTGGGGGTTCTGAGATGGGTAAACACAAGGCTCGACGTAATTCCGAGGACGGACTGTAGGAGACACTCTCCCACAGAAGGAATTTAACTTTCAGAAGGTTTCAGAGGCCTGCTATCGATATGCTCAGATCCACTCGTACAGCCGGCCTCTGTGGACGCCCGGCTCATACAGTTCCTCAAGAGTCTTTCCCTCCATGCGTCTCTGCTGTCGCTGCCATGCAAGAAGCTTCCCGAATGGGTGGGGGGGGGGGGGGGCCGTGCACGAGTCAGCCTCTGGAGACGGCTGACAACACCCCGCTACTGGGAGGCTGCACCAGGCGCCCCCCCCCACGCCCCCCACCTAGGGAGGATACTGGGGTGCCCGGTTTGCTCCTGCGAGAGGGTTTACGATAGCTCCTTTACCCCAGCTTGTGGAGCGGTCAGCACTTGCCCCGCTGGGACCTGGAGCAGCCTGGTATGTGCCCTAGGTCTCACAGCCCTATCTGGCAGCAGGGCCACCGGAGGACAGACTTCCGGAAGCTTCCTGCAGAAAGGT
>JAODUD010000082.1:17327347-17337382 GCA_026784285.1 Stomatorhinus walkeri | reverse complement strand
CCCCCCCCCCCCCAGCATGGTCATGTTTCTTCTCTGCCTGAGACTCATCGATTCCTGCCAGCCCCTGGGGCCGGGGGCGGTTCTGCTTTTCGGTTCCAATTACAGGAGCCATTGTTGCCGGCAGATGAAAAAAGGAAAGTCGGAACCCGCATCCAGAACACGGCGGAAGACGCGCAGGCCCAGCAGGTGGGAAACGGAGCAGGTCAGGGCGCTCGACGAGCATGCAGACTGACCTGCTGCTAACCGCTCTGATCTTCACTCTTCCATAAGCAGACTTACAGAACCTTCAAGCGTTCCAATGGACCCTTAAAGAGCAAAAGCTGACAGGGTTCCAGGTTCGGGGGGGTGGGGGTTCTGTATAAATGGAAGCGTGTCTGACCGGCCGGTGACAGGTGAACTGTAAACGGTACGAGTGACAGGGGACGTCCGGGGGCTGGAAGCGAGACGCTTTGAAACATGGACACGGCCCAGGAAATGTGACACCCCATCTCTGAAACGGAGTAACAAGTTTGGGCTGCATTTCTTTAGACAGAGCACTCACCCACCACCAGAGGGTGCTGTTTAAAGACACACTAGGGCCCTACCTATGTTTACCTCCCCCCCTCCGCACACCCCTTACAGGGTATCAGAACACATTTTAAGGTGCCCAAGTGAGGTGGTGACGACCTTGTGGGCCTGTGGGAGTATGTCAGTATGGGGGTGTGTTAATCTCACCGAGCTCCGGGGGCAGCACAGTGAGCCGGTTGCCCTGAATGTGCAGCTCCTTCAGCTGGGACAGGTCTCCAATCTCCTTCGGGAGAGAGATGAGGTCATTGTCCCTCAGGCTCAGCTATGGAGAGAAGGGAGACAACAATGAGGTGAGGTGTGTGTGTGAGGGGGGGCAGGGTGACAGGTTTGAGCCTGAAGGGGCGTGGCTTGGCTCTTGACTGAGCCAACCAGATGCACACATGAGGGCAGGAACCTAAAAGCTTCCCCTACAAACCTCCCTGAAGAACACACATATATCCCCCCTCCCCACACTCCTCACTGAAGAGGCCTTAAGGAAGTTCTTAGCAAAGCCTGCCCCCTAGTGGTCCAGGCTGGAAAAGAGACTCACGATCTGTAGCTTGGACAGCTTGCAAATGTCCGGGGGCAGCAGCTCGAAGTCGTTGTCACTGAGGTAGAGGGCACGGAGGGTGGCTGCCGGGACAGAGAACAACATGAACGCGGGATGGGGGGGGGGGCGGCTGTGAAGTGTTAATGAGCACAATCAGCACAATCACTCATTAAGGTGTACTGGGGTCGATAACTTATCAGAGGGCGCAATGCCTTCTGGGGGGGGCCTCCGTGCAGAAGAAAGGTCAGGGGGACCCGAGTCAAGCAGATGGTACTTACTCAGGTAGAAGAAGTTCCCAGGCAGGGAGGATTCGTTCAGGTTGTTGTAAGTGAGATCAAGCACCTCCAGGGCGGGTAAGGAACCGAAGCCGCGGGGGAGGGAGCTCATCCGGTTCATCCTGTCGGTCATACGATTGTCAGCTGATCAGATCTGACTGTCACAGTGCACAGCTCACGTCAAGGAAGACATGAAGTGAGCATCTTCCTTACAGTCACTAAGCCATATGTAGCCAGCTGCACCTACCCAAAGGTGATGCAGCAACGGCCAGCGTGGAGGAAAAGCACCTTTACACAGGTCTTAACCACTTAAAACTCATCCATCCATCTTCAAACTACACACAAACCAATTTATCATTTTAGTCAGCATTAAAGGCTATAATGGATATAACATATATAAGGAAAAGAACCTTCCAGAAGCACGAGCTTCCGGGCAGCTGGCATTCCTGGAGGGGGCTAAGCGACCGATGACCCGCCAGGTTCCCATATTGCGCCGTTGCTGGCCACGGACGCTAGAGACCAGACACCAAGTCATGCAAACTTCTTACGGGGGGGTGAAATGGAGACAAACACTCATTCCTCTGGTTTGTTCAGAAAAGCAATTATCCGGGGGGGGGAATCCAAGGATCCAAGCTGGAGAGTGCGGCCCTGAATACACTGCCTGGGCTTTACGCGCAGAACCGGCAGCTCGCACCGAAG
Source organism: Stomatorhinus walkeri (assembly GCA_026784285.1). Classification (NCBI taxonomy): domain Eukaryota; kingdom Metazoa; phylum Chordata; class Actinopteri; order Osteoglossiformes; family Mormyridae; genus Stomatorhinus; species Stomatorhinus walkeri. Next base: position 17,335,312 of record JAODUD010000082.1, on the reverse strand, counting down.
CGTCTGACGGGAAATCGATGGCGGCACGTGGCCCAGCTACATTGCGGGAGATTATTCACCCCCTAATCCCAGCCCCGGCCCCCCCCCCCCATCTCGAGGCTGCGTCACGCCAAGGGCGCACATGGGAGACGGACGGACAGGTGAGGAGCCTGCTTGCTTTCTTGCTAACTTTTTATACGAGCTGCTCGAACACGAGACTCTGGAGTCCTACAAGCTGACATGGATGATTTCAGGTTCTTTATTATGTCACACAGACCCACAGGGATTGGACATTCAAGTGGGAGAGTTTAATCTGCTCCAACTTTGGTTTGATGGAAATTCAGCAAACACACTTTTTCTGCTCTAACTTAATAAACAAGAAGTAAGAATGACCAGGATCTCACCATAGTCTCCAAACCTTCAAACACACTGAGCAAATGTGCTGCAAGCGACTCTCAGTGAATGACTGGTGTGTAATGGGGCTTGAGGTGGCCTCCCCCTGGGAACATTCAAGGAATATGAGGCCACGAGCAGCGATGGACAAAGGAGGTTAGGAGAAAAAGTGGGGGGGGGAGTGGGGCTTATAGGATGGAGATGAGAGAGGAAGCTGGCGTTGAGGCAGGGTGGGGGGCAGGGCAGCCAGGGGGCAGGACCCACCCCAGGTTGAGGTGCTTGAGCTTCTGCAGGCTGCTCAGCTGGGTGGGCAGCTCCTCGATCTGGTTGTTGAAGACATTGAGCACCTCCAGATTCTTCAGGTCAGCAACATTTGGGGGAATGTCTGCGCGGGACGGCAGAAGGTAGAGCTGTTACTCAACCGTGCTTAATAGCTGTAACCAGTTACATCTGTGAACTGGACTGTGAGGGGGAGGGATTAAGACAGGGAGGGAGGGAAGCCCCACCCCCTCACTGATCCTACACAGCTTTAACGACCTTAACGAGGAGGGTTAAGGCGGGGGCGTGTCTGATGGCTCTCACACAGTCTGTCCTTTGACGGTTTAACGAAAGAAGCGTTTAACGAATTGTTTACATTCACTCCCCCACCCAAGTCAAACCCAGTGTCAATGTTCAGAGATTGACAGGGATAATAAAAGCTTACACCGGATTACGGCACAATCAATTCAGGAGTGGGCGTGTGCGTGACCCAGCCTCCCCCACGTTGGGGGGCCGGCGCGAGGGAGGAGGGATCAGCACCTTCAGTAAGCTGCTGTGGCATACGGACAAAACCTCAGTCCAAACCCAGGACCACCCAGATGCAGACGTCACGGACCGGAGTCCTGACGGGCACATCACCCTGTGAATCGCAGTAAGCGGTCTGTCTTACAGCCTCATGAAGATCTCTCATTTGCTCTAGGCTGCTTTGACTCACACCCTTAAAAGTTACTCTGACTTGCACCCGTGACGGTATCTGACTCACTATAAGCACTACACTTATTCCATTACACTTGTTCAAAAAATTACATAATGGTTTTTTTAAGGACTTGTTTTAACAGGGAATACTTCATACTCTTGCTTGAGCGCAGAGGTGGATTCAGGTCCACAATGTACAAATCCAGGCCAAGATTTTGTTTCAACCAACCAGTTGAGTAAAAGAGTCACAATCATGGAGTACTGAACTGGCTGGTTGAAACAAAACCTTAGTCTGGATTTTTAACTTTGCCGACCTGAATTATCCATCTATTCCGTTATCTCTTATATCTATGGAAAGTAACATACTTTATTTATTACTCCATTACTCTCACTTTTTTGATTACATTGCTTACATAAGTCTGTATCACCAGTAGAGTTAAATCCAAACTCCAGCACGAATGCATCTCAGTCCTGCTTTCATCTTTGATGCGAGGAAAGTCGGGATTCTGCTCAGCAGAGATGCCTACACCAGCTAAGAATAACTCAATTTAATTAACAGCAAATACTAATTCAGCTCATACATGGAAGACAGGGTTAACCTATGATTTAATTTGGGATGTGTGATCACCAGATGTAGGGATGTTAGTCTGACTCACAAATTTTACTCACAAACTCAGTTGCTGCTACGAAAGATATCGGTACTTTTGACAGTTAACTAAATAAACCTCACTTACAGACATGTAGCTAATACAGCTTTCTTTTTTTTAAAACCGTGTACAGCATTTATTTATTATATATATATTTAGACATACAGCAGGCAATTCTTAACAGTACACACAAGGCAAATAACATGGGATATTCCTAACTAACTTCAGGCAAGATATTCATTATTTTTTCTTGTGACACTGGACCAAAGATCTGAGATCATTAAGAAAAAAAATTACTAATGAAACCCAAATATAGAGTATTTATTCCAGGAATCACTTCTGACGTTGTAATTTTACTGAAGGCAAGTGTCAGTCTTCCCTGATCATTTATTATTCTTCACGCTGCAAATACTGACATCCTGCAACCTCCAGCTAACTGTCTTCCACATCTGTGCTACGGTTCATATACGCACAGACTGATAGCCACTGAAACCTCCCCCATGAGGCTCCCTGCCCCCGTTTAAGGTATAAGGCGTTTCATTTGCATGTTTTACGTTTCGTTGTTTTATTGGGGAAGCATACTTCAATGTTAGATTTTATTGTCTGACTGGCTGTGCTGTTGACTGGGTGTTCATGTAACGGTACAGTTTCTTAATAAATTCAGAATTCAGGCTTTTCGTAGCCAACTCTGACTCGCACACCCAGGTTGGTCACTGACTTGCTGTAACCATCTCTGACTCGCACCCCCCATAAGTAACAGTAAGTAGCTCTGACTCACTGCCACTGTGATGATCTTCTATTCATATACCCTCGGGATCACTGTACACAAATCTCGCTCGCATCTTCTGCGCCAGACTCTGACTCCCCCCCCGATCCAAAGCCACCATCGACCTGCTCCTCTCCCCTGTTCCCCAGTTGAGCCACGCATGCAGAGCCGACATCGTTCGATTGTCAACATCGTTTTCGGGTGTCAATATACCGCTTCTTCCCACCCCTGGCCAATCAGCTGTACACAGCCTCATGCACAGGCACTGCAGCAGCACTTGCGTGTCTGAGGGCATGCAAGCGTGTGGCAGCGTAAGGTCATCTCCAAGCATACATACATGAGTGTGTGTATCCATTTGAAATTATACAGGCATGTGTATGTGTCCGGAGCATTAGCATGCAGGGCGCAGACACGTCTCTTGCATGTAGGAGTTCTTGTGTCTGAATGGATGGGGGTAAATCAGCCCATCCGACCCTCTCAGAACAGCAAATTCACTAAGAAAAAATGACCAGAATAACTATTTCATGTTGCATCATATTTCCCAGATGCTTCTAATTCAAAGGGAAAAAAAGAAACCCCCAACGGGCCACCCTATGAACTGAAGTGGCTTTTCCAGCGACTCCTACGCCCACCTATAGGGGGAGCTAGAAGCAGAAGCGACTTGGGTGAATCCAGCAGTTGGTAAAATAACCCAGTACTGGTTTGTGAGGAAAAAAAAGAAGAAGAAGAAAGGCATGTTCTCTACGGGTGCTGGAACTTGGCTGACATCTCTTAAACCTGAATGTACAAGAACGCAACAAACCCAAATAAACAACAAAGATAGAATCTGATTTTTGAACCAAAAGAATCAGGAATTGGGGGGGGGGGGAGGAGAGATGGTGGAATCAATAGATTATCCGCAACACTTCGGCTCACTTGGCTGAAAAGGCCAAATTTGACAGCCAGAGCAAAAATTTCTTCTAAACCGGCAATATGCGACTGCAGTGGGAATGTCAATTATTCGGCTAAGCAATGAGACTCCCCTGGATCATTTGGACATGCCTGGCTGAGAATACAGAGCAGGAAGAGGATGGAATTAGGAGGTGGGTCTGCCCCTGATGTCAATCCATCACCATTACCAAAATAAGACAGAGAGAAAGAGAGAGAGAGAGAGTGTGAAAGGAAACAGAATTAGGAGGCGTGGCTCCCTGACTGTCAATCCATCACATCCACCAAAATGCTAAGCCCTGCGCCACGAGGACCAAGTCACAAATGAAACAGAGACTAGGGGTGTGAGAAGGAGACAGTCAAGGAGCCCCAACAATGAACCGAGTGAACAAGGCTGACAGTTCAGGTGTGAGGAGAACATTACAGACTGTAAGAAATAAAAAAAAAAAAGACCAGGGGACACACATAGCTTCAGGTTCCCTTGAATCCAGCGGATGCCCCCTATCGACAGAAAAACGTCACCAATATGTTCAATGGCCGTTGAACACGGCCATGGCCAGCGTACCCTCTAGTGGCCATCGTTGGCATTGCATCTGCAAACTAAACGAAGAGTTCGTTCGGCTGGAACTAGCGACCACTAGCGTGTGCATGAAGTCTCACCTGCCCAACTGCATATTCAGTTTGGGTCCATGCTCATACTCCCTTTAATGCCACTAATTACACAGCCACATTTTTAAAACAATAAATACTGCCCAATCACCCTGCCCTCTTGGAATGCAGTGGCAGTCAATGGCAATTTTTAAGGAGCGAATTTATGGTGCAGGGAATGACATACAACTAGGGGTGGGCGATACAGAAAGTATTTTCTTTTCAGGCAGGATCACAATACACTATCAGGATTCTTTTTATGCTGGTTTTTAAGACTATTTTGCAAGTTACTGATCAGTATAATCAATTCTGCTATGTATTTTTTTTTTTTAATGTAGCCCCACAAGGAATCAAAACCTAAAAAATAAGCATACTTAATATACGTTCAGGTGTTTTCTTTTGAAGTGGTTAAAAAGGTTTCTCATTTTCCCGTCAGACGTGTGAACCTTGTCTTTGCAGATTTTACAAATAACCACAGTTTACACCTTGTCAGTTTCACTAAATTCAGACAAGTTTCAAACTGATGGCTCATGCCCCCCCTGCCTAGAACACTGGAAACACAATGAATACACAGACATTTACAAACTCACTTGTCAGCTTGTTGTGACTCAGGACCAGCTGGGTGATGTTAGAGAGGGTGACTGGAAAAGGAAAAAAAAGTCAGATCATGACTTGCCTAAAAGCAGGACATGTGTCCGTTTTGAGTTGGGTTTTTGTTTATTTTTCATGCATATCTGTTCTAAGCAATGTACACAGGAGGGCAGTGGGTCTCTGTGTCTGTGATCTGAAGGTCACTAGTTCAAATCTCAGCTTGTCTGCAAGGCCGTCAACTGCCTTACATGCTATGGCTGCTACGCGTGGCCAGCTTGCTCTCACCTACAGATAGCATGTTGGTGGGGGCATAAGGAGAATTTCCCCCGGGGTATCAATGAAGTATCTATTCTTTTTTATTATTATTATTATCATCATGTGCCTTAAGAAAACTAAAAAGTCCGAATGCATAAAAAGAACCTATTCAACGTTTGTTTTAGGGTGTTCCGTTATCTCGCCTGCGGCGAAAGCCTTAAACAAGCGTCGCAGCAACTGCCAAAAATACATCTGACGATCGGGCAACCCTTTAAACCGCAAACCGGTATCAGCACGGACCTCGGGCGCTTACACAGTCCGGGTATGTCCAGCAAGTTGGATATGCCACGATCGCACATGTCCACCTCAGGCAAGTTCTTCTCCCGGCTCTCCTCCACGATTTTCTTCAAAGATTTCGACATTCTCTACAAAGAAAGCAGAACTCAGCGTGAGACGTGATTAAACAGGGATATGTAGCAAAAAGACAAAGTGTAGCATCAGGATATATTCTGCAATTTGGAGACCCTGTGGGTTCGGTCTCGTTTAAAAGTTAATTACAGCCCACATAACAGTCCTCAAGTCAAGAAAAGCAGAAGAAAATATTAACCCCTCTCTTCCTTGTTTGTATACACAACCGAAACGCCGACAAATTCGACAGTGGGACAACTTTAAGGGTTTAAAAGCTGTTAGATCTTCAACCATTAGGGTATATCGGTCCCCACACGCCCAGCCCAACCGGATGTTGATGATTGTTTCCCTAAAATTCTCCACACTCCTTAAAAGGACACTTCCTTCGCTCGCGAGGCCGAACGGGCATGCAGCGGTCGTCCAATCAGGAGAGCCGCTTAAAAAGCAAGCAGTCGCGGCCAATGGCGAAGCGCGTGTTCAGGCGACCCTTTTTCCTTTTTTTTCGCAAAGGACGGTGTGACGGAAAGATGTTCCGTAGTGCAACATTGTCACGACTTTTAAACACTTTTTTAAACGAAAGTTTAATTTATGGTTAATATATGTAACATGCATGTAATAATAATAATAATAATAGTAATACTAATAATAATAATAATAATGATGATGTATGGGAAACCCTTGACATTAATTCACTTCACTAATTAACTTCCCCAAATTCTCCTGTCTTACAGATCAGTGTAGAGTTGTGTGTTTTTCTCAGTAGATGTCTTTTTCTTAGTTTCGAAATATTGAGATCTCTGTAGATTGTGTATATTTCAAGTGCTCTAAAATGAGCAAATGAAGAAAAATGACTGTGGAACCGCCCCAATGAAAAGCACATTCTCCCAGCCGAAGCACAACTCAGTACCTGCTGCTGAGCCTTACCTTGTGTGGGAGACACATTCTCCCTGCCTTGGCTCTCCAGCTCTCCCCGTGATCCTTGCCTGGTTTTGTGTACTGTGATCCTGGAAGAGGACCGATACGGGATTCTGTGGTAGAGGGTCTCCTCCTCAAGGCCGGATTGTTATCCCTCCTTGTGTAGCCTCGGTTTTCTGAATTTTCTGGTCAGTTGGGACCTGCTTTCTTCTCAAATTCACCAGGGAGGCAGATGCCCCCCGTAAGTAATGAACTTTGCCTTTTTGGAGGCTGAAGGTTACACAGAACAGGTTGTCCCAATTTGTACTGGGGAATCGTTAACCTGCTCAGCCAGGCCGCTGATAAGAAGTGTATGTGGTGGAGGGGTGGGGGTGAGGGGGCAGCGGCTGTTTGTTTTAACTCATCTAGGACAGACACATTCTGTGCTGTTGTGGTGATAATGTAATAATGATCAATTCCCCTACAACATGTCTGTCAGAGGTCTCACTATTGATGATGACCTTTGTACTGGATTCTGACCCATAAAACAGATCGTATTTGAAGCTGCCTTACTGTTAGGAACCATTACAGCCTTTGCAACACAAAGACACAGACTAAACACAACCCATATAAACTATAGCATTCTCCCAGGCGTTGTCCAAATACTAGTTATTTACATGCATATCTACGAGATGCGGGGCGGCGCGGTGGCGCAGTGGTTAGCGCTGCAACCTCACAGCAAGGAGGTCCTGGGTCCGGTGCCCGGGTCAGACGTAGGACCTTTCTGCGTGGCGTAGAACTCTTCATGTTCGTGTTGGTTTCCCCCGGGGGCTCTGGATTCCTCCCACTGTCCAAGTGTGCAGGACAGGTTGATTGGTGACTCTAAGTTGGCCCCATAACTGTGTGTGTGTGCCCTGTGGTGTGCTGGCGCCTGCCCAGGGTTGGTTCCTGCCTGTGCTCATAGTTCCTGGGACAGGATGGCTAACATCCGTGGATGTGGCTGGAATCACAGCTGAGGCATCAGCATAATTTTTCCACCAAAATTGTACCCTGTCCTGGACTATAGAGCTGGCAAAGGAGCAATAGTAAAAAATCACCCCCCCCCCCCATAGAACCTATATTCCCTGTATTTTTCAGTATGCCCCCGGGTCCCTCATAGTGGCTGACCTGCCAGCGATGCCCAAACGCCTGTCTCGAGGGTTCCTCCCTGGAGAGGCTGCCCCCGGCCTTCCCAAACACATACGCCTGTCAGCGAGACACCGGCATGTCTGGCGGCTGCTAAGATCCAGCAGTCCCCTCTCTCTCAGAATCTCACGCTTTCTGTCTGGAATTTTTACCCTCCCTCTCATCCTCAGTCTTTTGTTTTCTTTCCTCTTGTGCTCCAGCAATCCCTATTTCTCTATATGGGCTGGGGAAAGTCAGGCTTATAGATAGATAGATAGATAGATAGATAGATAGATGGATAGATAGATAGATAGATAGATAGATAGATAGATAGATGGA
>JAODUD010000082.1:17310236-17327293 GCA_026784285.1 Stomatorhinus walkeri | reverse complement strand
TCCGCCCCCCCCCCCCCGCCCCCCCACCCAATTACAATGGTACATCACAGATCTGTCAGCCCCCAGAGCAGTCAGACCATCAGCGCAGACAGGCCAGGTCCACTTGAGGGTGTGGGTGGGTTAGCACGGCTTCAATGCTGACACGGAATTAGCCGCTCCAGTGAATGATGGAATTGGCTGTTTTGACAAGGGGGTTGTTCAGTCCTGGGAAGGAGCATGCAGACACATCTTGGATCAGCCTGCTCTGATGGCTACAGCCTTCTGTCTATCTGTCTGCCATGTCAGGCTTACTAATCAAACCCTGAGCAGCAACACTCCTCTACAGATAAACCAAACCATCAGCATTACGCAACTGCAACATGGATGGATGGACGGATCAACTCATCAAATATACAATATCATCAAACCATCGTCCCAGTGAATTATGGGAAATTGACCCAGATTTTCATTTGCCAGCCTAAAAAGCAAAACATTCATTGAATTATCTAGCACTGAACAATTTTGGATACCGGCACCAAGAATCTTTTTTTTTATTTCTTCTCATCCACACCTCATCCACACAATAAAGGTAGGATGAGAAAAGGATAAGGACACAGGTCCAGGACATTGAAAACATTGCACTTTACTTTCAAAAACACTTTCCGCTTTACAAAATATATAGTTACATGCTTATAAACTATTTATAACATATAAATCCATTGCAATCAGAAGTAAACTTTTCTCATTCTGAAGAATTTACATATTTAAATGTGGTTGATTTGTAGAGATTTATGAGAGGTCAGGTTACATTAAAATTTTTGAGATGGAGGGATAAAGGTGAGATGACAGGTGTCTGTTTATTCGTTTGTTCATTCGTTCGTTCGCTCATCTTCTCAGCTGCTCCATGTTAGCCTGAACCCAGAAGGCAGAGTGGCGTACTGTGCGTGGAACTGGATGAAGACGTTGTTCGAGGTGGCCGTGAAGGGGGCGATATTCGTCTCCTGGGTGACAAAGGGAGCGGCAGAAGGAAATTTAACCTTTGACCTCGGGCAGACGGCCAATGAAACTTAACGTGACACAGTTGTCAGAATCATGCTAGGCTAGGAAGTGACACATGAATGGGGGTGGGTGATTTGCGTCCCATACGTACTGCTCCACAGTACGGTCCGACGGGGGGGCTGCTGGCATCCGTCCCGTCGTACAGCTTGAGGTAGTTGTTATGGCAGTCACCTGGATCGTCGATGTTGAACTGGACAAAGGTGACGGTAACCACGCGGCCTACCGGAGCCTGGATGGTCCATTCACACTGGCTGCCATTGGGGTAGGTCCCGGGGAAATCAGGACTGGTGAAGGAGCCGTGGTCTCCGTACAACACGCCTCCGCATCCTGGGAAGAGTCACATGCAAGTCAATCAGCGCTCTCATTGGTTAATAAGAAATCAATACGCAACGCAGCTGTGAATTCTATCTGAAGAGGAGCATTATGGGTCTATCCAACTACAATGTCTTCTAGTGACCCACAAGCTTTTCCGGAATCCAAGGCGATGCAGGAATTGACTTATTCATTTAAGAAAAAAAGTACAGCAAGCTGCTGGCTGCACAGATACGAGACGAACTGGAACAGCTGTGCCAGACCTGGTTCTGATTAGGCTCGGTAAATAACCATGATATTCAGATAGCGGTCGGGGAGTATCCTACAGATATTAAGGGTCACCTGGGCAGGGTGAGATCACGCTTATGGAAATTAATGTTTGCTTGACACTAATTAGGCTGTGTGTCTTGGTTTGACTGGGGGCAGCTGCATTTTCATTCCTTATAAAATGAACTCGAGCGATGACAGAGAGTGACTGGTCATGGTGGCATTCAAACGACAGAGCAGCAGGACGTCTCGCCGACTGGGACTTAATGAGGGCTTCTCTAGGCCTGTATAGGCTGTGATTACGCCCCAGTTCAAGTGCTTTGATAGATGGCTGAATGTGCCTATGTGATCATGTGATCTTATGACTCGATTCTGATTGGCTCAGAGCTCACCACTCCTCATCGTGAAAATTGTCCTGCTAAATCCTGCTTGTTATGTCTGACAACTTGCTGAAAATCATACCTCTCCCCTTTGCACTAATTGGCCACGTGTATGTAAGCCCCGCCTCCCCATGCTGACTGACAGCAGCAAAGCCCTCCTCTTACCCTGTGGGGAGGAAGTCCACGTTATTTCAAAGCCATCGCGTACTTCAGAGAAGTCACTCTTGAAATGCAGGAAGAGCAAATTGGACCTGGGGAAAACCGGGCCGGGCAGCGCCGACCCGCAGAATTTCCCCAGCAACGGGGCATCAGCTGTGCTTCCATTCCGCACCTGCAGGAGGCAACTGCAAGTCAATCAATGCACTTTATAGGGCCCTATTATTCAAATCACGGTCCTCGAGGTCCGAGCACTGCTGGTTTTCCAGCCTTCCTTTACCTGTCAGTCAGGTGTGAAGCCTCTGACCAATCAGAATCAGTAATTATTAAACTAACTGCCTGGGAGAACTGAAAACACGGCCTGTTATAGGGCACTCAGGATGGCTGCTCCATCATTTCCCTTAAAGGATGAAGCAAATTTCATTTTGTGCCCTTATACTATCATTTTTTTTCTGAGGTATTTCTGTTCTCACATTCTCGCTGCACAAAAGCCCTAAAGCACTCTGTGCCAAATGGAACTATAAAGATTTGCTACAGCATATACAATTGGAAAATTGACGTTAAAAAGGGTTATAAGAGTCAATGAGAGGCACATATTTTCATCCTCTAGTGTTTACTGTGGCCTGTTTGCAGTGTAGTTAATATTCATTGTTTGCCAAGATAGCCTCCAGTCTCTGTGCCCCTTCTTTATTCTGCACAATAATTGGTGACTAAACTGTATTTCAAGCTCTAGATTTACAATTTGGCCAAATCAGGAAGTGAAAAATAACCCGAAACCTCTTACTTAAACCATACCATAAATACGCTTCAAAAGAGAGAAATGTTGGATGAACCCTTTATTTTAGACGGTATAACTATTAAATCTCTAAGTGTGGCTTCTTAGTGAGTCTTAACAGGAAAAGTGCTGTAAAGGATTACAGTGTTAATTGCACGGAAGCTACAGTTTATCCTTCAGCTCTCGTGGCCCTGGTGGGGTATCGTGAACGGGCACAAGCCCAACCCACAAGTCAGCTTGGGGAGAGGGGGGGCAGCTCCGTCACCAGCCCCACGACGGATCTGACAGCAGCCGCTAAGGCGCCGCTGATGAGCACAAGTGCGAAGGAGCGAGGAGGATGTGTTCACCTCCAGGAAGTCGTAGCTGCAGGACGGGTGGGTCTCCAGGTCGAAGCTGGTGAAAAAGAGCGAGATGGAGCTGTTCTGGGGGGCCTGAATGGTGATGGAGCAGTCCACGTCGTGGGGGTAGGTCTCCGGCCAGCCTGGACTCTTCAGGTAGCCGTATGACTGCTGGTATACCCTGCTGCACCCTGTGAGACACGCCTTGAGCTGTTAGCGGACGTGTGGTACGTCATTAGCACGCAGCTAGAGCAGAGTAGCCGTTTCTGTATTTTAAAAAGGGTTTCAGATATAGTAAGGAAATGAAAGAATGACAAATTACCACACCCTTTAGGGCTGAAATGTACCGTGAGAGTAATAAGTAAACACTTATCACACTTAACACTTAACAGAAGAAAAACTATGAAAAAAGAATAGAAAATAAATCGATACCTGTAATTTTAAATGTTTAAAAAGGTGAAATAAAATAGCTATATCCACTGGAACTAAGGGTTCAAGTTAAATAAACACATCTTAAAATGAGTAACAGAGGAGTAGCTGAGATAGGAGATCTTGCATTTGTTTTAACATCACCTGCCACTTGGTAGGTAAGACTGAAGCCGTTGCCGGCCATGTAGGCCTCGGACTTGAACGTGAGGTGCATGGTGCGTCCGTACGAGTAAAAATCCGGTACGTTCGAATCGGTACCGCAGAATCTGTGCACCTGCCCGTAATCTCCCTGAAAAACCGAAATAGCGAGGGTGGGATGCATTTCTCAGTTCTGCCACTAGATGGTGTAATTGTAACAGTAAGTGAATGACTTTCTAATACTTTTTACAGTGACTTGAGTCACACAGGCCTTACCGTTGGCCAGTCCTTCATCTCCAGATAGTTCTGTGTACATCCCAGTGATGGCTGCAGGTGGAAAGTCTGCACAGACAGCTTGATGTTCTCTTGAGGAGGGGAGTCTAAGATCCAGCGGCAGGACGTGGAGTCGGGGTAGGCATTGGGGAACATCGGGGAGGTGATGGTCTGTGGCGAGCTTGTGGCATTGAAGCTGCCCCCACAGAGCACTGCGCACATGCACACACACACACAGATTTGGAATTATACCTTTGAGGGGACCCTCCATTCATTTCTGCGGAAAACTCTAATCCCAACATGACGACTTTAACCCCTACCCAGCCCTAATCTTAACCATAAGTAACCAAACAAAATACAAGATTATTGGCATTTTTAGTTTTTTGATTGCTTTTCAAATCTTTGCGGGGTCCTGAAAATGGTCCCCACAATGTCAAAATAACAGGTTTTTGCCCCCAAAAAATGTCATATATACATAATCCACACACACACAATTTAGCACTGCCTGTAAACCATGTGATGAACATAGTTCTGCATTGGAATTGTCCTGTGCAGATTCATGAGGCTTATCTCAGAAGCAACAGGGACAAGACAGGGAAGCCAGCATGGGTCAGCTACCCATCACAGACAATTATTCATTATAGGTGGAAAATACAGTTCCAAGTGTTGCCTGTAGAGGGTGCCAAGGAACACAACCTACTGTCTTCAGTCTTGTAGGTGGCATTGAAGCCAGAGAAGGCCACCGTGTTGTCAGTAATGAAATGCACCGTGAGGAAGTTTCCGGCGGAGCGGAATGGGGCTGGCACGGCAGCGCCACAGAAGGTTCCCACGAGTGGGAAGTTCGCACTGTCTCCGTCAAAGATCTGGGGGGGGGGGGGGGGTTTCCAGAGTCAAGGCTGAGGGGTGGGATCAGCAGTTACACTGCCGTTTGACATGGGATCATGGGGATATCTAACAACTTCACGTAAAAACAAAACATAGGAGTTAGCAGGGATGCTAATGGATGTCTAATTGCTTCTTCAGATTACTGGGCATCTATCAGTCATCTAATCTGCAGTTACATCTGTAAGCAGGATATAGTTAACCAGCTAGATTACCCTTCAATTGACAAATTGAAGAGATTATAATTGTGTCTAATGCCTATTGGTTTTGTTCTAGTAATGTATATTCTTAAGTATTCTGCTGAACTTGCTTATTTGTAGAGCTCTCTAGTCCAGAAAGGGCTATTAATGCTGGCAGAGTCCAGCAGAGGTCACTGTGCCCTTACCTGGACGTAGTCATATTTGCAGGTTCCTTGCGTGGGCCCCTCCAGCTCGAAGGTGCTGAATGTGAGCTCCACCACCTTGTTGACCGGCGCGGCGATGAGCCACAGGCAGCTCAGCCGCGACTCGTACTTCCCATCCAGGTTGATGTCTGGCGAGCCAAAGGTGCCCGTCGGTTTGGTCAGGTAGCCGCCGCAGCCCTGCTGGGGTCCTGGAAGGGAGACGAGGGAGGAGAGGAACGGTGTGAGGGATTCAGGAGCAACCACTAGGGGGAGACAATTCTTGGTTATATGCAGTTCACAGTTAACACCTAGCTTTTATTAAAGCAGTTCCATTTTTAGGATTTCAACACATCCTTGTCGAGTGCTTCGGGGTGAGTTTGCTGTGTAAGACGCGAAACAAAAAAAGTAAATCAAACTGAAATTGAATTGAGCGCACACAGGAATTATGTCAAGATCCACCAGCAGGTGGCAGTAGTAATCCACAAACACAAAAGCTTGCATAGAAAAAGGAAACTTCTTAATATTGCTTCTTTCCTTTTCATGCCTCTAACTAACGCAGTACATTCAGAACCAAAGAGAACCAAAAAGCATTTTCCCTGAAGGATTTCCCTGAATGAGTTTGGCACAGACAAATGATTCAGATTATTCTGTTTGGGCTTCATTGAGTGTTTTTTGGGTCCTCACCCCCCCAATCCCATTTAAAATGATATTTTTTTGGGGGGGGGGGGGGTCCTTAGGCTTTGACATCAGGAACACACATTTAGATCTGTAAAGACAGGAAGTCTGGTGATGTAATGATGATGATGTAATCCCAGGGTACTTGGCTGGATGGTTATTGTTACTGGGGCTAATTTCCTGGGGGGAGGGGGTGGACGTGATGAAGGACCATACACTAACAATTTGTTTCCTGTCTTTCTCCTCCCCCCTTCCACAGCCTCTAAAAATGAAACTTTGTTTGCTCCTGACTTTGACGTATTTAAGTAAATGAACATCTATGTATTTAGCTTTCACGACAATGCCAAATGGTGACTTAATGCAAGTACATTAATTAACCAGTAAACAATGTCAGTTCAGCAGTAGTAACTGCTGCCAGCTCCTGGTCTCCCCGCTGATTCAGACTGGGATTATCCTCTCCAAGCTTCAGAAAAGGTGCCGTTCTGGAAAATTATGTCACATGACTCTTTCCAAACCCCAGGTGCCATTCAGGAAAATTATGTCACATGACTCCAGCAGATTTTCAGAATACCCAGACACCGAGGACAGACTCCTCTCAAACCATCTTTATTGGAGAATCAGAAGTATCAGTACTTCTAGATTAAGAAGAAGAAGGGCTGCTTTTGTGTTGCATGGCATTATGGTCTTGTGATCTCTCATCTTGTTAACCGTGAATGGGCGTGATTACAGCATGAGCAAGAGTTCAGTGCAGGCGGTGACTCACTAAACAAACCAGGATGGATGATTCTACCACTGATTAGGGTAAGTTGGAACAGGACCAGGGGAGGCTGTGAAATCCAGGCTGTGAGACCCATGTCATCATATCGAAGCAACACATTGAACTGGGGCCACTAGTGGAACTGCATTTCAAGATGATAGCAGTTTTAAAGCCATCTGTAGGCCGCCAAGAAAGATACACCACCTGGTTCCCCAATCATGGCGGAGAGGCTGGGGGTCACTTCTGGAGAGACTTGAAGTGTGCAGTGAAAGTTCAGTGCAGAAATACACAGAGTGACTGAAGTTACCCAGGCGAGCTGATTCTTCATTAAACCATCTGTTCAGATCACATCATTTCCTGGGTCACATCTCCTACCTAACGTCTCACTGTAGGTGGCCCTCCAGCCCTCCCCGGATATAGTGGCATCAGTCCAGAAGACGATGAAGAGCTGATTGGTGGAGGACTTGAGCGTGGGTGGGACCTCCCTGCCACAGAATTTCCCCAGCAGAGGGCCAAGGGTGTCTGGCCCGTCGTACACTGCCAAGTAGTCATACTGGCAGGAGGAAGAAGCCTCTAGGTTAAAGGTGTCGAACCTGAGAGATAGGAAGGCAAAGGAGGGGTTGTCATGACAACCACTACAACTTAGTGAAATTCACTGAGTTACGTAACCTCATTTACTTGAGATGGGTATGCAAAGACTAGGCAGGTCAGCAGTGAACTCTCAAATTTTAGATTAATATACAATTTCTAGTTTGATTGTTAATACACATCCATAACCAGAACCCAGCTTCGCACAGCTGTGCCGGACTTTAAGCACCATGCCCCCTAGTGGCGAGACCAGGAACACTCACTTGAGTTCCACGATCCTGTTGGTGCCGACGATGATGTGGTAGGTGCAGTTGATGTTGTGGTGGTAGTCGCTGATGGAGAGGGTGGGGCTGCCCACTGATCCGGAGCTGCTGTTGAAGATGCCTCCACAGGCTGTAGGAGCAGGACAGATCCATGGGGCATGACATGCGCCTTCAGGATAAAGCTACAACACGACGATATTCCTGGACCTTAACTCATCACCCATATTCATGTAGCTGTGCTCTTCCATCTGCACTCACAGAACTCTAACATGATCAATATAACTTGATTTCCTCTCCATCATATAACGTGATTTCCTATCCATCATATAACGTGATTTCCTATCCATCATATAACATGATTTCCTATCCATCATATAACGTGATTTCTCCTCCATCATATAAGGTGATTTCCTATCCATCATATAAGGTGATTTCCTATCCATCATATAAGGTGATTTCTTCTCCATCATATAACATGATTTCCTATCCATCATATAACGTGATTTCCTATCCATCATATAAAGTGATTTCTTCTCCATCATATAACGTGATTTCCTATCCATCATATAACGTGATTTCCTATCCATCATATAAGGTGATTTCTTCTCCATCATGTAACGTGATTTCTTCTCCATCATATTACGTGATTTCCTATCCATCATATAACGTGATTTCCTATCCAGCACGGTCACTGTGAGCCTGTGCAGGTCCCAGGAAAGACTTCTTGCCTGGAAAGGACACACACAGGCCAACTCAGAGGCAGCTATTTGCATGTCTGGATCGCAGGAAGAAACTGGAGTTCCTGGAGGAAGCCCTCACAGCACACATGACGCCCCCCCCGCCCCCCACACACACACACACCGTGGGGTGGGATTCAAAATAAACAACAATTTTTCATCTGCTGTGGGTGTGGCACAACAGATGTGTCAGAACTAGGCTGTCATCAGTTATTTGGTTGTTACATGGTTGCTAAACCGATAGTACTAATCATCTGAGAAGGTCAAACACAGTGTTTTAAATAAGTACCAGCAGGTAAAAATTTATATTTTGCCCAGGTTACATTTAATAAGTTACAATGTTTTGTTTTGATACCACATGAAAACACACAAGATTTCAAGTCATTTTCTTTGCGGTTTTTTGAGATAAGGCTTTTGGGCCACTCCCAGACCTAATGAGTGGGGGCCTCACTTTCATCTCCATGGTGAACACTGTGGAAGTTTGCTACAAACTAGCTGCTTTAGTGGATTCTAGTGGGTTTTGTAAACTTCTATGAGAAAAATGATGGTGAAATACTTATGGGACGATATTTTAGCTGAAAAATGCTGAATTTCAAGTAACAGCAATGCATAAATTGGAAAAAAAGAGTAAGAAAATCCCCTTTATTTTAAAAAAATATTTAAATGTGACATTTTTGGCCAGAGAAATGATTAGCTGAATCTGAGGCATTCCGGGTTAGTTTTTATACTTTCCTGCAGTCAATGCAATCCAATTTTAATAGACATTTTTTCCGGTTGGATTCAAACCCACAACCCTGATACTCACGAATGATTTGGTACTCAGCCAGGAAGCCGTAGTCGTTGATGATGCTGTCAGAGTAGAAGTTGAGCAGCATGGGCCCGAACGTGGTGAAGGCTCCTGGGATGGTGTGGCCGCAGAGCACGGCCAGCAGTGGGCTGGAGGCTGCCGGCCCATCATAGATCTTCACACCATCATACTGGCAGGTGGAGTGAGCTGGAGTGCGGGATGTGGCAAGCAGGGCACAGGCTCAGATCCTAATGCATAGCTTACAAATACAAAATCTTATAAGCATACGACTTACAAGTTCTTAGAAAGACTTACTCTTATAAATAAAAGGCTTACAAGTTTATGTAACTCTTTAGCCAATAGGCTCTTTAGCTAACTCTTTAGCCAATAGGCTCTTTAGCTTACTCTTCAGCCAATAGGCTCTTTAGCTAACTCTTTAGCCAATAGGCTCTTTAGCTAATTCTTTAGCCAATAGGCTCTTTAGCTAATTCTTTAGCCAATAGGCTCTTTAGCTAACTATTTAGCCAATAGGCTCTTTAGCTAACTCTTTAGCCAATAGGCTCTTTAGCTAATTCTTTAGGCAACAGGCTGCTGGAACCCCCCACCCCAACAGGTCTCACCTTCAACCTGGAAGGTACGGAACTCTAAGACAACAACCTTCTGCTCGCCGGCATCGATGAGGTAGTCGCAGTTGAACATAGCCGGGTACTGGGCAGGGTAATCGGGGCTGACCACGCGTCCAATGGGGGCCGAGAAGTTTGCCCCACAGCCTGGGACCCGGGAGAAAACATCAGTGTCTCCAAAAAGTGCTTTGCTGTACAGCAAAACTGTCATCCAATCCAAAACATGTTAAAAGTTAGGGTAACAGGATGAATTTAGTACATAACTGGATAGTCACTATAGTGTACATATACAGAGAACCGTTGACTGATGTAAATAATCCACTCAATGAACCCTTTCATAAGTCAGATTTTAACTAAGTCAAATTTATCATCTCATACCATTCAAAACAAGAAAAAACACATAAAATAAAAATAGTAACACAAAGTAAAGAACTGAATAATCACTTTTTAGCATTAACGCTTCTGTGAATCATGGATATTTTTTTTTTGCAGCCGAGTGCAGCCTGTGCACTAAAATAACTCCTACGCTATTAGCATACATTCACTCTGTGTATTTAGCTAGATGAGGGCAAGCCAGTTAGTACAGGCTAACAATGCAACTAACTTTAGCAGATCCAGAGTTAGAGCTCACGTGTAAAGAAGGAGGCTGAGAAGCCTTTGGCAGGGGTGCCAGTGGACTGGAAGCGGGCCGTGATGATGTTGAATGGGGCTACGACCGGTGCCGGGGGGGTTGACCCACAACCGGTCACCAACAAATGCTGGTCCAGCTCCTTGTGGCCTGACCACACCTGAGGAAACAGGAAGAGTAACAGCCCCAACCAAAGAAGCAAGGTATGGGCAGGGGGCTGACTGCATTCTCACGCCGGCGGACATGTTTAGGCGGTCATGGCGTAGGTAGTTATGGTAACCCAGTTAAGGGAAGGCTCATTGTGAAAAACAGCAAACAAAACGTTAGTGCCAACTGGTAGTTCTTCATAACATATTTCTTGTACTAGTTTCTAACAGCAATGACTAATGGCTTTTAATGCAAATGTTTTAAACTGATTCTCTGTACATTATTTCACATTTAATTTTTATTTTTAAATATGACATAGAACAAACTGAAGTATTTTTGCATTTTTGATAATAGCCTGTAACTTCAGAGCAGAATGTGTTTTCAGAAGAATGTGATTTTAAAACGAGAAGTGATTAGGGACCTTTTCAGTGACTTGAACTTCAAAAACCCAAAAGGTCTGGGACTGAAATCATACCACTAAAAATTTGATTTACACTAACTGTATTAGCATAAACACCTATGTGGCCAGTAGCCACACCCCTTCATACCCTGGCCCCGCCCACACCTTCACATAGCTGCTCTGGCACTGGCTGGAATCTGGGATCTCAAAGTCGCTGTGAAAATTCATCTCCAGGTGATAGCCCTCGTGACCCACGATGTTCCAGGTGCACTCGCTGTTGGCTGGGAAGTTCTGAGGGTATCCCGGAGATGTAATGGTACCACTGTCAGCATGGAGGATTCCTCCACAGCCTGCAGGGTGAGAGGACATAGTTCATCGGGTCAGTCTTAATGACCCTCCTGCCCTCAGATTTCATTCTTAATTTAGACCTGACTATTTTGTCTTGAGTCTTTATCCAGATTCATTATCCGGATCCTGAGCAGAGCAAACAACGATTCCTGTATGCATGTTTTTTTTTTTTATTCAATCGACGGAGGTCAGGTGTTTGGTCTTTCCTGTCATCCATTGTATATCAGGAACAAAGAGCACAGAGTGTTAACTGGAAATGAAAAACATTTTGCACATTTCAATGAGGTAACCTAAAAACAGTCTGAGAGGAGCCTTCAGATTCATTCTTTTTCCCGGATGTATGAAAACCATGAGGGTTACACAACAGTTATACCCGCCACAGGAAGTGGCCAGGATGTTCCGCTTGGCATACGCATTAGTAGGAAAACCATTGTTAGCATTATTTCTGTGATATTTTTGCATGAGTTTACCACATTAGCATACTCCATAGCCAGCAATCCAAAATGTATTATTGTTAATTATGAAGAATGGTATGAACACACAGCACAGTCAGGGATGAGGGTCTCGTACCTGACGAATCGGTGCTCCAAGTCGCGCGGAAACCGCCGTGTGATATACTGTGGTCGGCGAGGAACACCACCACCAGCCAACGGGAGCCGGAGCGGATGGTTCCGGGGGAGTTGGTCCCACAGTACTGGCCAATCAGGGGGGACCCAGGATGCCGTCCATTCAAGATGCTCACAGAGTCCCAGGAGCACTGGTTGTGTTGTTCCACTTCAAAGTAGGTGAAGGTGAGCTTGGGACATCAAGGGAAGCATAATGCATGTTCATTGGTCATTGCTTGTCATGTGACCCTATCATACGCACCATGAACCTAGATCTCAAATCTACATTGTAGATCACTAGGCTACCAGCTAAACATATGCGTTGCTGTAGAGTATATCCTATTAAGCAAACCTATTCAAATGTTAGCAGTCCTAATAACTGTAATCACACGATTGTCAGGGGAACTCATGTTGTACCCTTGAGTGTAAATATCCACCAACATTCCGACTTACAGTAATAGTGTGGCCCTCAGGGGCCTCTAGGAGCCAGGCACAGCGGCTGGGGCTAGGATAGTTGTTGGGGTACCCAGGGCTGTCAATCACCCCCCCTTCTCCAGCCTGCATTCCTCCACACTCTGGAAGCAAGGTAGGGATTCACCCTTTGACTTTTGACCAGTGGACTTTTCTCTGGCTCAATGGTAGTAAGACCGCATCAATATTAACAATTAGCAATTATAATTGAGTTATAATTTGTTTTTCTAATGGAGTTTCTATTACCATTTGTAATTAAATTTCCATTAGCAATCTAACTGCATCGTAAATGTAATTCTAAAAAATGTGTAGCTCAGCCTTCCTGTATTCTCCGATTTCCATTTGTAGATTTCCATTAAAGTCCACTAACCCGTGTGCGGTAATAACTGTAGTTTACCTGAGAAATTGTACTTTGCACTGAAGCCCAGGTCTACAACACTCGCATCTGTGCGAAAGTGAACCCAGAGCTCTGAGGTCGGCACAACCAGTGGAATGTTGGGTGTCGTTTGTCCGCAGAACCGGGCCAGGAGCTCACTGTTGTGGTCACCTGACAGGAAAAATGTTATATATATATATATATATATATTCAATATTCTATGCACAAATCATCATCATCATCATCATCATTATAATCATCATCGTCAGATGATCTATCTTTATGCCCATCCACCCCCTAGCCCCCCCGTCCTGGTGGAGGTGACAGCAGCCCTCACCCATGCGGAACTCGATATAGTCCCACTCGCAGGTCTGGTGGTGCTCCAAGTGCAGATCCAGGAATTCCACCGTGATGGAGGTGTTGCTGTGCTTTGGGTTCTGGATCAGCCACTCGCAGCTCAGGTTGTTGCTATAGTTACCAATCCCATACTCTGGGGAGCTGAAGTTTCCTCCCGTGGGGCTGCTCAGGGTCCCACCACAAACTGAATGGCAGAGCACATCAGGAGCATTTATTTAGTGCAGGCTACATGCCACAAGGTTTCCCATAATGCTGTTCTCTTTCTGGATCCACAGAGATTGGATGGTGGAAAAGGGGCATTTTGAACAGAAATTAAAACTGAAGTATCTTATCCTGGAAGGAAAAGGCTCTCGATGTCATGAGCATTGTTTGAGAAGCATGTTATTTGAACTGTACCATTGATGCGGGGGATGGGGGGTTTACTGTGAAAGTATTTTACCTGCCAGTTCATCAGATGAGTAGTCGGCGGTGAAGCCCCCGTTGGATACTGAGGAATCAGTGGCAAATGTGACAGCCATGGTGTTCCCGGATGACTTGACCTGGGTCCCCGCACTCACTGTGTCGCAGAACCGCTGGAGGAGCGGGGCGTTGGGTGACAGTCCATTGTAGACCTGAAGGGGGCACCGGAACACCATCAGGACCCTCTTGAGGTATAGATACCAGCAGATCAGTCTGCTGGTCAGTCATGTGACCTGGGACTGGCAGCACTCACAGCCACGTAGTCAAAGGGACAGTTCATCTGGCCTTCCAGCCGCAGGTCATTGATGGTGAGGGTGACCCTGCGGCCCAGGGGCACTGTGATCCTCCAATGACACACGCGGTTGTGCGGGTACAGGTTTGGATAGTTCGGTGATGAGATGGTCCCTGACGCGGCATTCAGTTCCCCTCCGCATTCTACGGGAATGAGCAATTAATGAAAGGGAAGCCTCAACAGTAGAGTAGATGCCTTTTTTCAGGATACAGACCTCCCCTACACTAACACCCCACATTCCGCATTGAATTGAATGGAACTTAACTTAACTTGACTTGAACAGAACTGTACTTAACTGAATTGAGTTGAACTGAATTCAGTTCAGTTCAAACAAAACTTTATTTAAAAAAAAATCAACAACAACCAACACAAAAGACTATGACATTAAGAAAATGCATTCAGGAACACTATAAAGGTAAATAAATAAATAGATGAGAAAGTATGAAAGGTGCTTGATTGATATGATTAATAAGGTGGTCCAAATGGTGCCACTCAGGTGCAGGGATATGTTATAGTTATATATGTTATATATATTGATTTCTCCACACAAGTGACCTGTACCCTCCTAAGTCAAAATAAGCCACAGAAGCAGAGACAGAATAGGTGGAGCAGACAAAGAGAGAGGAGAGGGAGGCCCTGGGTACGAAGCTACACTCACCTTCCACGCTGGCGGCGAACTCCAGGCTGAAACCGAGGGCGTTGATGCTGCTGTCGCTAACAAACTTTACGTAAGCAAAGCTGTCCCCTGTGTCCATGGGTTCCGGAAGGCTGTTCCCACAATGCTTGCCCAGGAGTCGTCCTGGCAACCAAAACGTGGGACAAAAAGAGTGCTCAGATTCACAAAACTATGCCGTTACACTGATTCAATGCCTCTCATTTACCATTTGGTCACTCATTATGTGCAGGGATTGACATAATTGGTATGCAAGAATGCATTCGCCTTTAAAAGTTTCAAATGATTACAATCGATTGTTGTAACAGCATGAATGTGTATGTATTTTATGTGCATTTGCACCGATATAGCAAGAAATTATCGTGCATTTTAACCTGCATATACTAATTTGTACTTCATTTGCGGTATAGAGTTTAAAATGTATGGTAATTTCTTGTCATATTGGCACAAATGCACATAAAATACGCACATAATTATGCTGTTACATTAATTGATTGTTGCACATATCGCTTTTAAAGGTGAATGAGTACTTGCATACCAGTTATGTCAATCCCTGATTATGTGATATATGTTGTAGAGGGAAATGACCAAAATATTGCACTTATAAACCCAAAAGAGACCATGAAGCAGCCTTACAAACAATAGAATCTGCTCACTACATGTGCATCTACTTTGAGGTTTCAGAGCGATTTAGTTACACACGCTTGCTCGCTGTCACCCCCTAGTGCTCACCTGAGGCGTTATACTCCCGAAGCTCCACATAGTCAGCGGAGCAGCCATCGGATCCCTGCAGGTTCAGGGAGCTGAAGGTCAGGGTCAGGTAGTGGCCTGTTGGGCCCTCGATGTACCACTCACAGATGGACCCGTCTGGGTAGTTGCTGTCCGGGAACCCGGGGCTGTGGATGGTGCCACTCTGGCCGGTGTACGTGCCCCCACATGTGGCTTTTGGGGGGTAGGAGAGGGGCAAAGGACAAGTGGAGATGTTACGGTTGGAGTTGCAAGGCCTGAATCACAGCCTAAATGCTAACCAAGACTATGGTTATTAGTCAGACTTTAGTACGGAAAAGTCTATGCATCAAACACAATGGATGCAGGAAGCTTGAATTTGAGCTTGAACATTAAAATTCCAGGAAATAAGGACTATCAGAGTTAGGCTTATGGTTATAAGGTCCAGCTGCTGATTTTTTTAAGTGTGATATGTCACATCAGTGCTGCCCTAACCCATTCTGAGGTAAAATTTGCAATAATTGATTAACCTATTTCTCTTCTTGCTTCCCATTCAGGCAGACTGATCAAACTGGGGCTCCAATAGTGCTTACTGGGTCTTAAGCAGCCAATTAGTTTCCTTATGCTTTGGGCCATTGTTCAAATAAATTATCCAATATTAAAGAGGGGGCGTAAGCATTTGAAGATGATTCTAAACCGACGAAAGTCTCAGTGTTTCTTCTGTTGATCGCTGACCCCATTGACCTTTGACCCCACCACTTACTAATGGAGTATTTGGCCCGGAATCCCTTATGCGTGATCATGCTGTCGGTGCGGAAACGCAGCCGCATGACCGTGCCGGTGGAGCGCTGGGTGGGGGGCTTCTGGTCGCCACAGAGTCGGGCAATCAGGGGGTCGTCTGACGAGGCACCATCCCTCAGCTCCAGGTAGTCATAGACACAGCTTTGGGGGGGGAGGAGTTTGCTGGATGTCACTGGGTACACTGGAGACTGAATCCAACTAAATCACGATAGGTGTGACCCCACCCCACCCCCCACCAAACCAAACTCACCCAGTATTCTGCTCTATGTAAAATTCATCCACAAAGTCAATCTGCACAGACTCCCCATTGGGCACGGTGATGATCCAGATGCAGTCGATGTTCTCGGGGTAGTTGCTAGGGTAGTTGGGGGATGAGATGTAGCCTGGGGGGTCTGTGTCTCTAAGCTCAATGGCTCCCCCACAGGCTACGGGATGTAATACAGAATCAGGTTTTATGAACCAAATACAGGCATATCCACAGGTTACTAGCACAATCCTCTCCCTAAGTCGAGTTTGTAAGTAAGTTAGAAAAATAATACCAGATATAATAATTATTATGATACAGTAATAATAAAAGTAAGTACATACGGTACTGTACTGTACTGTACTTCAAGCCAAAGAACTGCTGAAGCTGCACAATGTTTTCACGACCATCAGTAGTGTGTGTGTTTGTTAACACGAAGCATTGTGTTTATTCCAGCTTTAAGTATGAGTCGTCCGTAAATCGGACATTCTTAACCCTGGGAACTGCCTGTAACCGATACATACTCATCATGGCAGGGATAGAAAGCTGGAAACTGTACAAATCCTGTAAACTAAACAAACCCAAAAAAAATATTGGTGGCTAATACAATTGCAGATCAAAAATACTCCAAAAAGCAAAATTTGACTTTGCTGTGTGCCGAGCACTACATTGAATCCATGTGAATGAAGTGACATGTAGGCATGTCCTGCTGTAGTGATGAAATGTAGAA
>JAODUD010000082.1:17280898-17296614 GCA_026784285.1 Stomatorhinus walkeri | reverse complement strand
GCATTTCAAACTGAAACACAGGAATCAATAGGCTGGGATAAGTGGTATACCGACCAAAATAACTGGGCTTACGTGTGTTTCCTACCTTTGCATGTTAAGTTAATGCAGTCATTCAAATCGTCAAACGGTAAGAAACCTTATTAAATTTAGGGTTCCATTTTTGCCCTGTAAAGGGCCTAGACAGTGTGTGGTGCATGTTTTGCCTTCTGTGACTGCAGGGGTGCTGAGTGCAGAATGACGTACGCAAGAAATAGGTTTGGACTCGCACAAAGATGATCGAAGACTCTCCGCAGAACTTAATCATCTTCACAGGCCTTTACTTTCATGAATAAACAACTTCCACCTCCTAACATACAGCCAAACTGTAATCAAGCCGTCTCTTAATACATAAATAATAATAACAAACCCCGTTCCCCAACCAGCAATCCACCAAAGATGACCTACTGCTGTTTATGCTGGTTGTCTTGGTGCTACGGGCAACGAACAGAATTATGGCAGTTTGTTTTTTTATGGTAAAAGTTTCATTTTATTGAGGGTGGGAGAGGATGGGCTTTTGAGTGCAGGAGGTCGGCGTTCCTGCCAGTATCGGGAACATCTGCAATCAGCCCACGGGGGCCGTAAAAGTCTGCATGACTCATGGACTCCTGTTTCCAACCAAGCATGGTGTCAAAGTGGCCGGCCCCCTCAGCATCTCATTCCGTCTGTGTCACACGAGATGCTGGAGGGTTTCGGTGGGATCTCTGGCCAACTGAAACAGTGAGCTCTTTATGTACAGAGCAAAGTCCATGGCTGACTCAACAGCTACTATGACTAGCTTTGGGGCACCAGGGCAAGGTGAGAAAGGCTGAAAATTGAACAAAAATAATGCAGGCAACTTTGACGTCCATCACATCCAGTGCCTGCACACATTTGGAACGATGTTCTAAGTTATAAAGTGTGGTAGGCTAGAGATAAGTGGTAATAAGTTCAAAGAACATGTGGCCATAGGTGGAAATTAGCAGGAGAGCATTTTAAACTGGATTTGAGGAAGCACTTCTTTACATAAAGCATAGTTAGAGTATGGAATAGTCTTCCTGATAGTGTGGCGGAAGCTAAAGTCCTGGGTTCCTTTAAAACGGAGCTAGATAAGATTTTAACAACTCTGAGCTATTAGCTGAGTTCTCCCCAAACAAGCTCGATGGCATGAATGGCCACCTCTCATTTGTAATTTCTTAAGTCTAATTATGAAGATGATTAATAGCCTAATTAAGATGTTAAGAGGCTAATGTGATTAAAGTATGAGTGGTTTGTGCTGAAGAGGAAAAGGTAGAGAAAGGCCATCTCACCATTCTGATACCAGAGCATCCGGAAGCCTCCGTGGGCGACGGAGAAATCGGAGCGGAAAACGACATGCAAGCTAGTGCTGCTGGTGGTGTGGGGGGGAGGGGGTGTGTCCCCGCAGAATGCACCAATCAGAGGTGCCTGCTCGTTTGGGCCATCATACAGCTGGAAAAACAGCAATTCATTTATCAGCAAAAGGAAAACCTATGGATTTGATAAGGTATCAGTGCAAAGCAGGATGTAGTCAAACCTGCTGATTGAGATTTTAGAACTTTCCCTGTATGGAATGTCTTCTACCAGGACCAAATGGGCCTCAGTGAAACAGTCAGAAATAGGAGGGATCAGTTCCTGCTTTACTTGTAACCATGACTACCCAAATACACATGATATCATCTACCCCCCCACCCCCACACCAGCAATCTACTTATTCTGACTGTATGTTTTTTCCTCTGGTCTCCTCTGCTCTTAATGGCTTTTAAAGTATTAAGTCTACAAAGCTATCAAAGGCCATGCTGTAAACTTTGAATCGAAAGAGCTGTAACTATGCAACTTCATCCAACACTGACCAAAGGATGACATCATAGCAATGCCTTTAGGACTGGTTTTATACACATGATTCTGATGTTTAAAAAAAGACAGCGCCTGGAAGGTTTATATTTTGCAGTCCTATTAAAAAACCCCAAAAACAACATACGTCATTTATTTTAAAAAGATAAAAAAGAGAGGGAACATTTCTGGAGGAGGGTGGCTGACTGATTTTTCTACACGGCCAAGAGGATCTTTTGTATATCGTCAGAGGTTTGTAACAACGGTGGGATGTGTCCCTAGGCATCCTTTGGTAGGAAATGAATGCTAGTCATCTATTATTATTATTATTATTATTATTATTATTATTTCTACTAAAGTTGAACAAACAGTTCTTGACCTTTGTCTAAACTAAAAATAAAATTTATAATGAAGTGAAATCAAGCATTCTGATACTGATGGTCATTCTGAGAGGTAAATTCAGTGTAACGCAGTTAGTTTTACTCAGTTACTCAGTTACTCAGGCCGATCTCTCGGCCTCCATCAATCTCACACCCATCTCACCTTGATGTAGTCGAAGAGACAAGAGCTGGTGGTGCTTTCCAGGTCGAAGGCGGTGAAGGTGTAGTTGATGGTGTTGCCCATGGTGGTCTGGATGGTCCAGCTGCAGTGGGCCATGTGGGGGTAGGTGTTGGGGTAGTCAGGGCTTTCCAGGATTCCTCTGCTCTTATTGGCTATGACTATCCCGTGACAGTCTGCAATATCATAGAGCACATTCGATTTATCTAGCACATGCTTCTAACCAAAGTGACATACGATACAGAAAGCAGGGTCAGTCAATCACTGGAGCCATCGAAGAGTAAATTTCCAAAACTCAAACTTCCCAGTTTTCAAGTTTTTGTTGTTTTTGAGATGATTGACCTAAACTCAGGGTTTCTTATCAAATATCAATTCAATTTCTATTCAACTTTATTCGTATAGTGCATTTTCATAGCATTACACTGTCTCAAAGCGCTTTACATTATCTCTGTCCAAAGCCCTTAGTAAGCAAGCCAGAGGTGACAGTGGCAAGGAAAAACTCCCTAGAAGGAAGGGATTTTTGGAGGAACCAGACTCAAAGGGATCCAAAACTCACCCAATCTTGCTCAGGAACCCAACAGTGAAATCACCAGCCCAGCGATTTGAACTGGCAACCTTCCAATTACAAACACTGCATCCTTACACGCTATAAGCCACACATCACCCCCCATTTCCTGACGCAGCTGAGTCTCTATTCTTCGGTGACATATACAAGTAAAAATGTACTTAAATGATCTTTCTTCAATGTGGTTACCGCAGGGGAGGATTTGATGCAAGACAAAGGTTCAGAGGTCATGGGAAAAGGAACACATCCTTCATTACTGAATAGCAGTATGTTAGCCAAGGAGGAAGAGTTGGGGGATGGTTGGTAACAGCATGGATCAAAGCAGAAGACTGACTGGATGTGTGAGACTAAGTATATCAGAGTATTCAATCTGTCTAACCAAAAACATTTGAGGAGCGGTTACTGTGTGTGAAGGTTACTGTGTGAACTGACACAATAGCATAAGAGCACAAATTCTCTTTGGTGAGGTGACAGATTTTAGAAAATTAATCTACTTTAACTAGAGTCAATAAACAGTGCGGCCCAACCAAAGTAAGTGGTTTGAAGATGGATAGATGAATGTATGGGTCAACAGAGGCAGTAGAGTAAAGAATACTGTTTTGGGCTGGCCAGTACTATAGAGTATTCTACAGCCTATTGTCTCTAGCCAGTCCAAATTATTGTAGTATTGTACAATTTATCGTATCATTTGGTCTAACTAGAGACAGTCAACACCATGATGCTGACTGAGGTAACTAGAATGATCGATGGACAGAAGCAGTAGAGGAATACTCATCTGGTTTACGTAAGGCCCTAGGCTGGCAAATAGTTATTGCAGAGTCAGTAGGCCTGGAGGGCTACTCACAGTATGTATAAGAAGCCACGAAGCCTCCAGCGCTGATGCTTTGGTCAGTCCGTAGCTTGACGAACAGGTGCTCGAAGCTGGAATTGATGGGGGCAGGCAGCGTGGATCCACAGAGCTGGGCCAGGGCAGGGGCACTGGTGCTGTTCCCATCGTACACCTCAAGAAGACGACATATCACCCCATCACTTATTTATATTCACATCAGAGACGTGAGCAGAGAGGAGGAGACTCAGAACTCACAGCCAGGTAGTCAAACTGGCATCTGGAACTGGACTCCAGGTGGAAGTCCACGAACTCCAGACGGATACGGCTCCCCCCACTGACTTTGATGTGCCAGTAGCACTCAGCATTGGGGTGGTAGGGCAGGGGGTAGTTGGGGGAAGAGAAACTGCCTGTGCTGGTGCTCAGGGTGCCCCCGCAGCCTGGAAAGCCAACAGACAAGATTGCAGGTGGAGCAGAGGTTGAATGACCCTGGGCAAGACTGACTAGCAAAAGGCTGAAGCTGATACATTCGACCCCATGATTCACACGGTGCCTTTGACAGTTTACACACACGCACCTGTCTGCGTGCCATCCCAGTGTGCTGTGAATCCCCTGAAGGTGGCAATGTAGTCCGAATGGAACCTGATCCACAGCCTGTTGCTATGGGAGACCAGGATCTGGGGTGCCTGAGACCCGCAAAATTTGCCAATTAGTGGGGAGGTCTCATAGCCACCATCTCTGCAAGAAGAAAAAGAAGAATTTCTGTTATGGGATTACCCTGAGATGTTTGTGTTGCAAAGAAGCTTAATACTTGTTACGTTCTTATAACCTTTTCCACGTATAAGGATAGTAATTAAGGGTCAATAACCATCACTGAGTGGATACATGTCCGTAACTCCATGCAGGGATGCATTCCTACCTGATTTCCACATAGTCAAAAACACAGGAGGGGGGGGAGCCCTCGAGCTCGAAGTCAGTGAAGTTCAGTATGATCTGCATGTTGACCTCAACAATGATCTTGTAAACGCAGTCCCGGCTGATGGGGTAGTAGTTGGGGTAGTTCGGGGAGCTCAGCACCCCAGTGGGGGATGTGAAGACCTCGCTGCAGTCTGTGATGACATTACAAGGAGTGGGTGGCTTGCATTTTACACATAATTATCAGAATCATTCATGTGATTATTCTTACGTTCATTCCAATTTCATATACCGACTGCATGTATTCATATGAGAGGAGGAACCCCACACAAGCAAGGGGTGTTTCTCAATATGCATGCTTGACCCTACTTGTGTTCTCATGGACTTGTTTTATGTGATCTTCCGTTGCTCAAGACCAGTTCTAATACTAAGAACAGTACAGAGTACTTTGTGGGTTCAAAGTACAGAGGACAGTAAAAATCCCTTGATTCTGTTCTTGTTCTGCCTGAAATATCGAGGATACGCGGCTTCCATCCTCACCAAACAAGAGCCATCCCATGACTCGTTGCACCCCAAGTTCAATCTTGGGAGGCTCTTGCCAGAACCACAAGTATGATCTTTGCATTCTTGTTATTGAGAAAGACCCAAGGAGAACATGCAAACTGATCAAGGGGTGGGATTCAACCCCCCATTGCTACAGATATGAACCAACAGTGCTACACGAATGTAGCTAGAAAAAAAACCAGATGGTTCTTGGATGCTGACACCATCTCTAAATAAACTGTACCTGTGGTGGCATTGATGGCCACGTAGTCAGCTGAGAAACCCTCAGTAGCTAAGCTCACGTCCGAGACGAAGAGGATGGCTAACAGGTTGTCTGTGCTGGTCAGTGAGGGTGGGACGGAGCGGCCACAGTACCTGCCAGTCAGAGATGTAGAGGAAGTTCCCATGTTAGATGTGTTGAAGCTTAACCATCAAAATCCTAATTTACAGCAAATTGAAAGGATCACTCGGGGTTTCGCATCCTTTATGTCAAGCTAGCTCAAGTCAAAGTTTCAACCAATCACCTTGGTTTTGGATAGATTGGTTGCTACCCAAAACCAACATGGACTTAAGCAATAAATGTTGCATCGTCATCATGACAACACAGAGTGGTCACCTGCCGAGTTTGTTCCCAGTCTCCACGGTGCCATTATCGTACACCTCCACGTAGTCATACATGCACTCTTGATGGAACTCCAGGTTGAAGGACGTGAAAGTCAGGCGGATGATGTTGCCAGGAGCGACTGAGATGTACCAGGTGCAATTTGCCCCATGGGGGTACTCAGTGGGATGTCCGGGACTGGTGATTGTTCCCGAGGGCTCGTTCAGAGTGTCGCCGCAACCTAGGGGAGAAGTAACAGGGGCAGAGCACTGAAGTAGATATACTGTCAGTAATACACATGCCAGACAATATATAGCTGTTAGTTTCGGCAACAGGTCAAACAGATAGCTACCTTCCTGGGCAGCGCCATACTCGGCGATGAAGCCGAGGTTGCTGACTGACGCGTCCGTGTGGAAGCGGACATACATGGACCTCTGGGTGGACTGAAGCATGGGGGGCATCTGGGAGCCACAGTACTGTCCAATCAGGGTAGAGCTTGATGTTGGCCCATCTCTAACCTATGAACATCAGAAGATGTAAACATTACCTTACAAAAACAGGCCATTCAATCTAACTTTACCATCTGTCAAATTTAACCTAAAAGGATGTTTACACCAGATTCCTCTACCAAACCTAGTAAGCATTTCCATATATTTTACTTATTATATTTTTAATTTTTTGCTTATCCATTTATTCATTCGTCCCTCCATCTCTCCATCCATCCATCCATCCATCCATTTTTTTAAAACTCTTACCTGAAATCTATATATCCACCCACATTATGGACTGTGTTACAGGCTGGATTATCAACCCCGTTTCCAGGGGTCTGAAGAGGGGGGTGAGGAAATGGAAGGGGGGGGGGGGGTGTACAGTTACCTCCACATAGTCGAAGAGGCACTGGGAGTTGTCCTCCACATCAAAGGTGAGGAAGGTGAGCGTGACCACAGACCCCTGTGGCTGGTTGATCACCCATTCGCATGTTTTGTCATGTGGGTATGAGCTGGGGTGGTAGGGAGTGCGGATCTGTCCCGTACCAGAAAGAACCCCGCCACAAGCTGTGGGGAGGGGCCAAGGGCAATTGATCACATGACTATAAATACCCAATCAGATGTAGACATTTATATATATATTCTTTTTATATATATATATGTTCCTTATTGTCAATTGTAAGTACATTAAAAACAAAGGGCATCGAGAAAAACACATAATTAGTAATAACCTCACAATACAAATGCCTAAAATTACACATGCAAGCAAAAACTCCAGATGTAAGAATGAATGGTTTGATTAGATAAATGTATTTATACGTTAAAGATATAAAATATAAACATTGCCAGAGGCAACAGCAGCAAAGGAAAGGTCCCTAGTAGGCAGAAACCGAGGCTAGGCATGTTTAAAGTGGAAGCTGTGGATTGGGCTTACGTGTCTTACGTGTTCCCACAGGACACAGAGATCTCTCTGAGTAACACACTGTCCGCTCGCCCAAACTAACAAGCGCCACGCCACGGACGCTGGGAATTTGCACACTCTCACCAACTTCGTAGACAGCCCGGAATCCAGCTCGGCTCACGGATTCGTCAGATTTGAAGCGAAGCCAAAGCCCGTTGGAGTGGGAGGTGATGGGGGCAGGCAGGATAGAGCCACAGTACTTGCCAATCAGAGCGTCCGTCTCACTCAGGCCGTCCCGCACCTGGAATGGGGGTGTAGGGGAGTGTCATGTGACAAATATACTGGTCATGTCGAGGTCTTAAGGAGACTTAATATTCTGTAAAAAATCTTTCATAGCATGAGACTTCAAAAACATGGATGTAAGTCATAGGCAAATCTAGGTTTGTATTCCAAAGGCTTGTGAGTGAGGGTCAACAACTATTGGTTATAGGCAATGCCAACTGAGTGACGTATGTGTGCAATGTGCAACTTATACACAGTACATCAACCAAACACAAATCCTTAAACCTATCATTACAATAGTTATGTAGCTGAATTGACAGGCACCATAAGTAGTTAATTAGCCAATAAGATACAGTACAACCATCACAAACTCCAGCAAGCTGTCATGACCTTACATGAAACGAAAACAATCTCAGCACTCAACTGAGGCAGGCTGCCATATCACGATATGTTTACATTACAGTTACTCCTACTGCATCCCCGGTAATATCGCCTATGATGCAAGCTGAGTTTTATTATATGCCTATTATAGTTACAGTACAGTTATAAGATATGTGCATAACTTTGAAAAATCTCACCAATTAATATACAACTAAGCTTGAGGTTTGATGACTGATACCTGCTGCCTTAATGGTGGGTGAAGACTAAAAGAGATGAATATCAATCAATCAACATTTATTTATATAGCACTTTACAGCAACCTAAGTTGAACCAAAGTGCTTCACAGCACTAAAAATGACAATAAAATAGCAATAAAAATAGAAATTAAAAATAAATAAAAAAATAAAAAACACAGCAGGGGTGAACTGGGGCAGCAAGGCTTTCAGAGCCAGGATACAGTCGCTTCTCTCAGTGTTGCCCAGGACAAAGGCTGTCTGTCCAGGCTAACACCCCTGACCGTGATGACAGAATTGTCTGAAAGGATATGCGGTATCTGAATTCCTGAGGTCTAGAAGATTCCATGTGTGACACAAGAAGGAGCTTGATGAATCACTAACTTGGGTCATCGAGCTAATATTCATGCATTCCTGAATCGGGCATGTCTGTGTGGGTTTGCAGGGGCATTATACTGTTAACTAAGAGGACTTCATTATTGAGAGGGTATTGGTGAATGAACGCGACCAAAAATTATTCTGGAATTAAACTCTTCGGGAAAGAGGTAATGATTCTGAATGAATTTCTGAAATGACTGGAAGGTGATTTTTGGAGCTCAATTTTATATCTGGACATCATCTTTACAAAAACATGTACAGTGGTTCCTCATTAATCACGGGATTTACGTTCTAAAAATAACCTGCAATAGGTGAAATCCACAAAGTAGTCAGCTTTATTTTTTACAATTATTATATATGTTTTAAGGCTGTAAAACCCCTCACTACACACTTTACACACTTTTCTCAGACAGGCATGAATATTTTCATGTTAATGCCTTAACATTAACATTTGACAATGGTCTACAGCCAATCAGGACCCAGAACACAATGCACTAATCAGGACGCAGAGCACAATGCGCTGTAAAAAAAAAGCATGCAAAATTGCACTAAAAAAAATCCGTGAAACTGCGAGGCCGCGAGAGGTGAACCACGTTAAAGCGAGGGACCACTGTACTATAAATAGGAGACTGGCTTCTTCAAATAGTCTACATGACATCAGACTCTCCAAAAATATAAAACACTAATAGCCCAGAAAGAACGCAAATCTCACCACCATAATGTCATCGAAAGAAACCTCCCACCACAAAGACCATATGACTCTCCTCCACCAATATTGAATGCCTCATCCTCACCCACCTCCACGAAGTCAAAGAGGCAGTCTCCGTGGTTCTCCAGGTCCATGTGAGTGAAGTTGAGAGCGACGGCTTCACCCGCGGGCTGCCGGACGACATACACACACTGCCGGCTGTGAGCGTAGCTGTTGGGCCAGTTCGGTGAGATGATCACACCCTGACTGTCCGTGTAGGTGCCCCCACAGCCGGGGTCCGCTGGCCGAAATAAGCAAATGGACATAAACACCGGGTTTGGGTGGGGGTAGGACTCCAGATACAATTTCAGTGAAGAATTCCACATTTGGAACTTCAGTCAGTGGTACACCAGCAATTCCTTTTATAGGATTTCAGTCTTTTCTGCTAAAGGTCTCAGAACACCAAGCGGCCGTCTGGATGCTGCTATTTTAAGAGATTAAGTGGAAAGTTACACCGTGAGGTAGGGAGAGTGGATATTGCACCATGGGAATGGCTAATAATGCTTGTATATTGCATGCCAGTTATTCTAGATAACATTGTGTTTTAAAAAAAAACTTTGTAACAGGGCTTGAAATCAAACCAGGCTTTGAAAGCACCTAAGCCAGCTGCTGCAGACAGGACTGGAGTTGCGCAGTTGCTAGTCTTACTGCATTACAGTCTTTGCTCCTCCGATCCCACTGACATTTAATTTCACTGCATTTAAAGACTGCATTGAAATCACATTGCCTACAAAAAGCGTTACTGCTTGAATGCACACCAGCAATGACTGGTTATTACAGATAATTCTAAAATGTCTGTACCTCACTGGGTTATAAGGATATTACTTAATTTTTTTTTACATTTATGCCAGTGATCAGGTTTTTACTTGTTATGCAGTATTAAACTTGTTACAGATATGTCCATAGAGAAAATTATAGGAGGTGTAGACAAGCAGGTTGACCCTGTTTGTCCTGTGTGTGCTTGAAATGCGGTGAAATCAATAGGAAGTGAAGCTGCCTGGAACGGTCCAATGATGCTCTCCCTGAAGATCTGAGAGGCGGGCTCTTCACTGATCTGACAGTTGCAAGAGCCAATGATGTGTCCTGAGCTCCATCACCTGCACAGTTCAAGGTATTACTCACATGGAGAGGTTGTGTAGGTGATGTGGAAGCCACGGTCGGACACGGAGAAGTCCGAGTGAAAGTGGATCCAGGCCGATGGCCCGGTGGTCACCAGTGGGGGTGGGGAGCCCGTGCTGCAGTACCTCCCCAGAACCAGGTCTTCAGGTAGCAGGCCATCACGGATCTTGGTGGAAGAAAGTAGTTCCAAAGATCATAGAAATGGGGACATAGAATGAGGACAGTTTAAGCACCATTAATGGTTAAAGGAACCAGTGCCTGCAGGTTAAAAACTGCTCAGCAAAAATATGAAGGAATATTGAACATCATTAGTAGCTGTGGCTAAAACAAGGGTGATTCTAGGATTTTTTTAGGTGGGGGGTATAAGAGGAGCAATAATTCATGCAGAGGGGCTTATCATTATCCAATGCTATGTTGTGAACTGGTAAATGAGGGGGGAGACGGCCAATAAGGGCCCCACCCCTGGACTAAAACAAGCTGTTCAACACGTTCAGTTTGGTGTGGAGAATCTGTACCTCCAGGAAGTCAAAATTACAGTCAGGGTGATGCTCCAGGTTCAGAGTCCCAAAGGCGAAGGTGATGAGCAGGCCCGGGTTCACGCTCACGGTCCAGTAGCAGTCACGGTTAGGCGGGTAGTTGCCAGGGTAACCAGGCGAATTGATGGAGCCGTAGGGTGCAGTTAGGGATTCGCCACACACTGGGTGAGACCATGTGCACAGGGTAAGGGGAGAGCCCAGACAAGGATTTATAATGAAACACAAGATCATTTAATTCTCAGATGGGGAGGGGGGTTGTGGTGTAGCCAGAGGAGGCTGAGGGTCAAGGAGGGACGTTACCCGGTGCCTGGGACTGCCAAGCCACAGTGAACCCCCCCGCGCTGATGGAGTGGTCTGAGCGGAACCAGAAGTAGAGGGAATTGTGGGAGCTGAACAGCTCTGCGGGCGCGCTGCTGCCGCAGTAGCGGCCCAGCATGTGGGCGCCGGCACTTTCACCGTCGTGGATCTGCAGGAAGTCGAAGGTGCAGCCAGAGCTGTCCTCCAGGTGGAAATGAGGGAAGGTGATGCGGATGATCTGGCCAGGAAGACAAGACGCCATGATGGACCACCACCGTACTTCAGACCACTGGAATTCCTCAGGATGTGTAGTAAGGCACTCATTCTCATGCTTCCTCATTTATATGCTACACAATGGCTGGAAATCAGTTAAGATTTTCTTTCAAAAGTACAAGAGCTAGTCCCTTTTCATGCATTCTTGAATTTGGCTGAATTCACATCTCTACATGCATGTACCCAGCCGTCCATCTTCCAGCTGCCCTGCCAGCCCTATCCAAAGCATATCGAACTCAGCCAGTTGTCCGCGTTGAAGGTATCATGTGCGCTTGGTGCTGAGCACTGGCCCATTGAAGGTCTACTTCAGCTGTTTGGTGCTTCAGTGAAGCTAAAATCCCAGTTAAGTTGGTGCTGAAGGTGAAAATCTATTACTAATTAACAGGAAGGCAACCCAACCCTAGCAGATACCATGACCATTAATGGAGGTCTCCCCACCTTTTGGATAACTAGGTGGCCCAGAGTGATCAACAAGAGCATGTTGCCATCCAGTACTACATCAGTAATACAAAATGGTGCATGAAACGGGGAAAAAAGAGGGATAGAGAGAAAGCCAGAAGACAGCAGAGAAGAGGAACCAAAAACTGACAAGTAGGGAGAAAAAAACCGCTGGGAGCCCAAGGCCAACGGGCTGCCCAACCCCCCCTAATATCTTATCTAGCATAGCAAAGAGAAAAATTAGGTCTGGTCTTTATAACTGTAAACCTTCCTACAGATCTCTGAAGACTGACCTTGTCTGCGTCAACCCTGATGACCCAGGCACAGCTGACCAAGTGATCGTACTCATCATGTCCTGGGGTGTTGGGGTAGCTGAAGGTACCGGCTGGTCCGGTGAGGTATCCTCCACACACTGGGGGGGGGGAGCAGGAGGTGCAGAGTTAGCCGAAGTCACACACATGCATGAAGATGCTCAGTAGGCATGGATACACTGGCACAGATACAAAGAAAGACACCAATATGCCTACAACCCACAAACTAATTGACAGAAACACACACGTATTCAGGGGCATCACCGGGGCAGTTTTCGGAGGGTTCTACGTTTTTGAGGGACACACACGCACCTTGCTGAGCGGTCTCGCAGTTCGGCCCGGTCCACTGCGCGGTGCAGGTGCACGTGTAGCCGTTAACGCCGTCGGTGCAGGTGCCGCCGTTCTGGCAGGGGCCGCTGGCGCACTCGTTCACATTCTGGTCACAGTTGGTGCCCGACCAGCCGTCTTGGCACATGCATATGTAACCAGTGACAGTACTCTGCCGGACAGGAAGTGACAGAGTCTGGGTACGGGACATCCCATAATATCAAGCCAAACGGGGCGTCTTAAAAGGGATTGTGGGTAAAATGTCAGCTGTTATATTAAACTGCACAAACATAATAAGTGATCTGGTCTGGATGTAAAATTATAGAATCTTCTAGAAATTAACCACCCAGAAGGGGCGTAGGAATCAGCGAAATGGGGGGGCGGGTACCCTCCAATGTTAATTTGCCTTCATTCGTCCCCCCTACAAATAAGACTTTTGCCTTTTCATTGTGCCCCCTCCAAAATTAAACTCTCTTCTACACTCCCCCCCCCCCCGGAGCTGTAAAATTTAAGGATTATGATCTGTGGTTTTGCAGTGAGGCATTCATCGATAAACCCATACCTCCACTCAGCACCATGATCAAATGTCAAAGAACTGCTCTGGATTTTAGCAAAAACACACACGGTACAGACCACCCACTGTTCTTCCTCATATAGGAGGCACAGACCACAACCAAGGTCATAAAACCTCTCATGGTGTTCACCGCCTGCTGCTCTTCATAAATGAGGCATCGACCAAAGCTAAAGTCATAAAGAAACCCACACGGTGTAGACTGCCTGCTTCTCTATCTCACAAGGGCACAGACCACAACCGAGGGCATGAACACCAAATAATTGCATATAAAAATCCATAAGAAAACCCTGGCATTGCTGATCCTCCCCAGAAGCTGCTCACTGTATAACTATGCAACCAAACAATGGTGGGAGGATTTGATACTAATTTAAAGGTGGGCTCTGTGTCGCAGGACTGGCAGGTAAGCAAATTGACTATAGGAATGTGTAAAAACTAGAACAAAATGCTTCCAGTTCAACCTACTAATTATCTGTCGAGAAATGTCATATTTAATAGTTTTCTTCATTAAAATAAATTATACCTCTCTAACCATGTCATTTTTTTCTTTTATAAATGACACTGAAATTACCCATTGAAATGCAATATTTTTTCAAAATTTAGATTAACAATTGGTCTCATCATTGATCATCGAAGTCTTCAACATGCCTCACTAAACTGAGTACCAAAATATACTTAAAGGGTTACAGGTAAATTGTAGTGATATCCTACAATCAAAAGCCGTGCAAATGAAAGTTTTCACTCACAAGGTCAGGGGACACCTACAGTCATATGTAAAAAAAAAAAATCTTTAAACTCTATAAAATCTATGCCCCTCATGCATCAAAACAGCCCCTCATGCATCTACGAACCACCCCCATACATCTATAAACTGCCCCTCATGGATTTATAAACCACCCCTCATGCACCTATAAACTGCCCCTCCTGCATCTATGAACCACGCCCATGCATTTATAAACCACCCCTCATGCACTTATAACCAGCCTCTCATGCACCTATATACTGCCGTTCATGCACTTTTAAATTGCCCCTCCTGCATATATAAACCACCCCTCATTCATCTATAAACAACTCATTATGCATTTATCAACTGCCCCCATGCACCTATAAACTGCAGCTCATGAATGTTCAAACCGCCCCTCATGCACCTATAAACTGCAGCTCATGAATGTTCAAACTGCCCCTCATGCACCTATAAACTGCAGCTCATGAATGTTCAAACCGCCCCTCATGCACCTATAAACTGCAGCTCATGGATGTATAACCACCCCCATGCATCTATGAATCGCCCCTCATGCATCTATAATCCACCCCTTCTGTGCCCTACCACACACTGGCCGTGGACGCAGGGGTTGTTGGTCTGGCACACGTCGCTGGTCTGGGTGCATCCCGTGGGTCCGTAGCCGTTCCCGATATACCCTGGCGGGCATGTGCAGATGGGGATGGTGCTGCCTGGGGATCAGAACCAGGCCAAAACCACAATTAGCATTTAGTTCTAGGCTTTCATAAGAAACGGCTTTTGCTTGCTTGCATTCTCCTTTCATTCTGAATCAAATAAAAAATATATACAGTAATATTTACAGTACTGTGCAAAAGTCTTAGGCAGCCAAAGGAAGTTATGTTTTTATAGTTATTTATCTGTACAGTGAGGGTATTTTTGCAGTGGAAAAAATGTTTAAACATTAGAATATATACAAAAAAAACAGTATATATATGCAGCCATATAGTAAAATGGATAAATATTGCTTCTGTTCTCCAAAAAGTTACTGAAGTTATTTTCTCCTCAGGGGCACCTCAGCCATTACAACTTCCTTTGGTTACCTAAGACTTTTGCACAATACTGTATATCAAATGGCGTGGTGTCCCTGATTTATCGTGGACCTGACGGATGTATCAGATGGTATGGTCAGTATCTCCTGCTCTGTTTCTCATATGGAGCACTTATACGTATAGGGAGGCTTGCCAATCTCTTGGTGCTCCGTACGAATCTCCAGGTGCACCGTACAAGAAACAGGGCAGTAGGAACCGTCATTACTACTCCATGCCAAACGCGGCAGCAGACGGAGAGAATGAAAGGCAGGACTTGGAATGATCAGCACAAGCAGACCAGGTTCATGCCCAGCTTGTCTGCTTCAGAGCAGATATGCTTAGGCAGCAAACAGGTTATGAGCTCCGGATAAACGGTAAAAAATTAAATGGCCTGTGTACTTCATCTCATATGGCTGCTGTAAATAGGAGCAAAGTCTGTGCGTGTGCGTGCAAAGAGTGACCTGTTCCGCAAACCCACTGAACATCCCAGATTCTGGTCCAACTCAGCCCTTGGTTCATCAGATCTCCGTATTGAAGGAGGTAGATGTTTAATGTTTAAAGATTTTAATTTAAATCACGGGGGATTAACTGAGCACTGGCTTCAGCTTTCAGAATGTCTCACCAAACTGTGTTCAGGAATAATTGTGGTGTCAAGTTCAAATAGACAAAAATCAATATACAGGGTGGGCCATTTATATGGATACACCTTAATAATCCAACACAATGGGCAGCACATTGAACACATTTTAC
>JAODUD010000082.1:17224771-17236587 GCA_026784285.1 Stomatorhinus walkeri | reverse complement strand
ACACCTGAAGGATTTGGGCCAAAATTGAGTGACCAGTATTTGGAACTGTTCATAATTTCCTCCACCTTGACTAAAGCTGAAGTTCCAGATGAAGAAAAACAGCCCCAAAGCATGATGCTGCCACCATATCACGCGTCACTGTGGGTATGATGTTCTTTTGGTGATGCGTAGTGTTGTTTTTGCAGCAAACATGCCTTCTGAAATTGCGGCCAAAACATTCAGCCTTGGTTTCATCAGACCATAACGCTTTTCTCACATGCTTTTGGGAGATGATGTATGATGATGAAAATTTGGCTGGGGCTGGATGTTTATCTTTGTAAGAAAAGGTTTCCATCTTGTGACCCTACCCCATAGTCCAGAGAATGTAGGAGAGTGATATACTTGCCAGAAATTCCTGCAGCTCCTTCAGTCTGGCTGTAGACCTCTTATCAGCCTCCCTGACCAGTTTTCATCTTATCAATTTTGGACCAACATCCAGTTCTCAGTAACGTCACTGTCGTCTCATATTTCCTCCACTTCCTGATGACTCTTCACTGTGTTCTGTGATATATCTAATGCCGCCTGACTGATACCTTTCAACAATGAGATCCCTTTGGTGCTTGTAAGTTCTCTGTGAACCATGGCTTTTGCTGTAGGATGGAACTGAGTAAATGTCTGGAAATTCCTGTTAGGACAGCTGAGCTTTATTTGGGGTTAATCAGCCACATTAATTGATGGCAGATGTGTACCCAAAAAGCCCGAACGCTGTAATTAAATCAAAAGCTTCAACAAAGTGTTAGTTTATGGGTGTGCACACTTACAGGTATGTGCTCCACACTTAGCTTACAGCTTATTGTCCTTTTTTAATTTTTGTATTTTACTCCTAATAGATTTCTTTGTCTTCAGTTGAATTGTACAGGTTATAGGTCACCTTAAAGGTGGGAAAAGTTTTGAAATTATTTATTATGGTGTCATTTTTTTTGCATCACAAAAACCTGGCATTTTAACAGGAGTGTGTACACTTTTTATATCCGCTGTATAGGCATCTAAGGATTTGTATGCAAGCAGATTTTCTATTGTGTTAGCACTAGGCTTCCCTTTGAGGTAGTTGTATGTATCAGGCTACATGATTGCTGGCCACTTGGACATATTTAAAATCTATTTGTGGTCAGGAATAGTATAGGGACCTGGTAATATCTCACCATTACTGAAAACTAATTTATTGAGGTATTCGGCGCAGTTAGAGCAATGTAGGCTTCCAGTGTAATTAGTGCCATCCATTTCCTCACTGTCACAGACCCAGCTAGCTGTCATGTCTTGCGCAGTATGTTTACAGTAGCTGTCAACTTTAGATGTGGCATTTCGTAAAGTTGCCTTGTTTTTACTTTGACTTAATTATCTTAGTAACATTAATGTTACCTCCAGGGTCCTGATGTGGTCGGATGAGGAGAAGATAGACAGGATTAACAACCAACAAAACCATGTAAGTGGAGGGTAATTCACAGGGACATGTCAGCCAACCATAAACGTGTTTGTGTGATTCAACTGGCTCCTTTTTGCTAAACATTTATGTGAATAGAAAACACTTTCACAGTGACCTGATGACTATACTGAAAGTTAACTATTGTTAACTAGTGTTTTATATAATGTTATCCATCCATCCATCCATTTTCTACAAACGCTTATCCTACTGGGTCACGGGAGGTCCGGAGCCTTATATAATGTTATATTAATATGCAAATGATAGACAAACAGATCCAACTCTGAAATGGCATTTTGTTATTGAGTTAAGAAGAATTTACTAACAATGCAAAATCTACATTATTTGCAATAGGTGACTCAGATTTTGTGACCGAATGCCAAAGTGGTTCTGCCCCTTGGGTGCACGCACACCCAGTAATGTTTGTAAACAAGAAACCCATCTGTAAACCCAGGGCCGGCCCGCTCTACGAGATCTTGCCTATGGTGCCAGAAAACCCAGGGTTGGCCCTGTGTAAACCTCACTATGAAGCTTGATTTCACCTTGGATAGGCAGAGCTTAAAAAATCCACCTAAAATTTACACTACAAAGCATCTCAGGGTGTGTTTGAATTCATAAAATCTTTCCCTACAATGTCAGGTGTCTGCCCTAGAAGTCCTGACTGGTGAATGCCTCTTACATTAAGTCTGGCCTGCTCTAAAACAGACGGCCCCACCAGGGACAACATCACACTGGACCACTATTACACCACTTTAAAAGATGCCTATCGCTCTGTCCCCCCGGGCAGCTTCGGGACATTCTGATCACTGTCTGGTCCATCTTATTCCAGTTTACAGGCAACAACTTAAACGTGCCAAGCCTGTAGTCAAAACTGTAAAGTGGACCAATGCAGCAAGGCAGGAACTGCAGGACTGTTTTGATTGCACTGATTGGACTGTCTTTGAAGCTGCATCTGATAATCTGGATGAGCTGACAGACACTGTGACATCATACATCAGTTTTTTTGAAGATGTGTGTGTGCCAACCAAGACTTTTTGCACATATAACAACAATAAACCATGGTTCACTCCCAAACTGCAACATCTTCGCCAGGCCGAGGATGATGCCTACAGACGTGGTGACAGGGCCCTGTACAAGCAAGCCAGGAACACGCTGACAGGGAGATCAAAGTGGCAAAAAGAAGCTACTCTGAGAAGCTGACAGAACGGTTCTCAGCCAATGACCCTGCATCAGTGTGGAGAGGCCTGCCAGACACCACCAGCTACAGGCGACCCCCACCGCCCCCCCACCCCCCGCTGAAGCAAACAAAGACCTGGTAGACAAGCTCAACAACTTCTACTGCAGGTTTGAGATGGACAGATTCACACCCCTCATCCACCCCACCCCAGAGACACCTCTCTCGCATCGGCTGGTACTCTGGTGCAGTCAACACAACCTGGAGCTGAACACGCACAAGACTGTGGAGACGACAGTGGACTTCAGGAGACATCCGTCAGCACTGCTCCTCCTCACCATATCAGACAGCCCGGTGTCTACTGTGGAGGTCTTCATGTTCCTGGGTACCACCATTTCCCAGGACCTGAAGTGAGAGACCAACATCTCCTCCATCCTCAACAAGGCCCAGCAGAGGATGTACTTCCTGAGACAACTGAGGAAGTACGGGCTTCCACAGGAGCTGCTGATCCAGTTCTACACTGCAGTCAATGAGTCTGTCCTCTGCTCCTCCATCACAGTCTGGTATGGAGCAGCCACTAAACAGGACAGGAACAGACTGCAGCGGACTGTTCGGACAGCAGGAAAAATCATCGGTGCCCCCCTGCCCTCCATCCAGGACCTCTGCTGCTCAAGGACTAGGAAACAGGCTGATAAAGTCATCGCAGATCCATCACACCCTGGACACCATCTTTTCCAGCTCCTCCCCTCTGGCAGGCGCTACAGAGCTCTGCACACAAAAACCAGCAGACATAGGAGCAGCTTCTTCCCTCAGGCCATCACCCTCATAAACAGCTAAGCTGTCACCTGTCTTATGTCACTTTCCCCCCTGTTTGCACTCTACCTCGCACCTTAAACTTGCATAGTGTTACCCACGTGTGTATATTTATAGTATTTATAATTTTTCACATTGGTATTTCTTCTATAGTGTAATTTATTGTTTGTATAGTGTCGCTTATTGTCTGTGTACGAGAGTCTCAAGGTGCTGGAAACAAATTCCTTGTGTGCCCCAGCACACTTGGTGAATAAAAGCTGATCCTGATTCTGATTCTGATTCTTTAAGTAGTTTTGATCATTTTAATTATTGCCAAAGACCAGTATCACAGGTGATTTACAGTAAATAGCAATAAACAGAAAACGCCAACGATCACTCCCAAATGGTTGTGCGAATCAGTGAACAGCCGCACAAACCATTAATACTGCATGTATCACATTTAACCACATGTGTAATAAAAATACAACATAGTTATGGATAATATGACTAAAAGCCCCTGTTGGTATCAATGTGTATCTATGCATGAGTCATATATAAATACACAGGGTATACTTGAACCATGGGTGCTGTAGAGACCTGAAAAGTACACTCTGCCTTTAGATGGACAACTTTTGGGTACAGTTCTTGTCTTCCACTGGTTCTCTCTGCCTGGTCAACCATTCCGGTGTTTCCTGAGCTTCTGTTTGACCTACTGTAGAGATTAAGAAGCCTTGTCCTTCCTTTGTAAATATTTAATTAAGTAGATAATATAAGACCAAGGCAAGC
The DNA here is from genome assembly GCA_026784285.1 of Stomatorhinus walkeri. NCBI lineage: Eukaryota > Metazoa > Chordata > Actinopteri > Osteoglossiformes > Mormyridae > Stomatorhinus > Stomatorhinus walkeri. The sequence continues at coordinate 17,232,376 of JAODUD010000082.1, read as the reverse complement.
GGTCAGAAGATGGATGGATTTATGAATGGTAAATATCGTAGTAGTGTCATTCAGCAGGATTGTGTAGCACCTCGCCAGAGGCATCGACACACCCCTGCACACCTCTGCTGGCCACCAAAAAGTTCCAGTACTGCTGATATTCAGTTGTACCAGCTGTTTCCCACCTTTTAATTGGCTCTGAAAAGGTGGCTGTTTCTTGCGTAACTGCCTGTTTTGTTTCCAAGGAAACAAGAGCGGACAGAAAATACCAGAGTTTTGAAGGACCATGGCCTTTTGAACGGACAGAAGAAAAGATCAGACTTTTGTGCAAGCACTCCCACTCAGTGGATCTGCAAGTTCGCCTCTTGAAGTTCCTAGCCTTGATTTTTTTCTGATATGTACTTTCATACATATGTGCTTCAAGGCACTGAGCTATGCTTCTCTGTGGCATTGCTAGCTAGCACAGTTCACTTAAAGGTTTTCATTTGCCCGACAATGAAATGAAAGCTCTTGTCTCTGTGGCAACAAATCCAAACATAACAGTAAATAAATATGGATACCTGGATGGTGGAACTAAAATCAACTCAACATTGGATTTTTCTAAACAGTCATTTATATGGGCTAAAATGTACATGTAACTGATTTGGCCATAAAAATATCTTTGTGTACCTGCGGGCAGTGTGTAGCTCAGTGGGCTAATCCTGTGTGCTTGTAATCACAAGGTCAATGGTTCAAACCCAGACTCAGCATTTCTGTGGCTCCTTGAGCAAGGTCCTTAACCCCTGGGCGCCCCAACCAGTGGCTGTCCTTTGCAGACCTCCCTACTTTACAAAGAGCAAGTTGAGGGAGACATAAAAGGAATTTCCCCATGGGGACAATAAAGGATCGATTGTTGTTACTATTATGACAGGGACATAACTACAGAAATTTGAAAAGATCAAAGAGAACCTAATCTGTAGTGTTAGTCTGAAACCTTAACATCACAGGTGTTAGGGCAGATGTTAGGTGAACACAGCAGTCTAGAGTCATGGCAACATGAGACAGCTGATTCTCCCTGAAACAGGATCTCACCTGACTGCTGTGTGACCCTGGCGGTGACAGTGCCTTCCATAAAAAGTATTCTGTAGTAGTCGAATATTAGAAATTGTTGATTATGTTTATTCAGGCTTACTGGACAAAATAAATGCCAGCCTACCCAGAAAACTATTTACTGCAGCCATCCAATGCTGCGGATACTGAGCCAGAATTGGGTTATCGAATGAAAATTACACTCTCCATTGCAAATATGAAGAATGATACGACAGGAGAGCATTTTAAACACGGCTGTAAAACCCTTTCTTCATCTTACATACTGTCTACATCTGCACCCTTCAGTGTTTGCTGAATTTCACTGAAGCACAGTATTTTGTGCCACGACTTGAGCAAGAATGAATCAGAGTGACTTGAGGCCCTTAAGTCAACACTGCTGTATGAACCGGCACCCGCTGCTGGCCACAGAATCACAGTAATTCTCTGCTTATTCACCTGCATTACAATGTACGGCTGTTGTTGTTTGTTTTATCCTTTTTTTAACAATGTTTCAAATTTCTTTGGATAATGTTCCTGGCCAGGTGCCATCAATGCGAATAGGGTTAACTGGCACTTTTGACCTGCCGATTGTCGTTATCGCTGAAGTGGCGGCAATTTTACAGCGTGTATGCTCACACGCTGGCACATGCGCGAATGTGAGGCACTCATCACTGTTGTTAGTGCCATACACGAGTCCTTGTAACTACCAGTTCGTTACGTAATTGAGGTAGTGTTGGGGGGGGGGGCATTTTTCCCATTAATGAGGATAAAATGTTACAGGACCCTTAGTAGCACTGAGAGTAACCCCCCCCCACACCGCCCACCGTATTTCTCTGTGAAGGTCAGACTCCTCACAAAGGCTGAGTAAAACTTGCTGCTAATGCCTTTGAAAAGCGCTGAGGACCAATGTGGCCAGCCAGACCGATGACAGGTAATTCGCAATGAGAGTTCTGATCAGGTCCAATGAAAGAAAGATATACACAGATGTTCAGCCGTTTAGGGTGGACGACTAAGCCTGGATAATAGGGGGCTTCTGCGTATCATAACAATGATATTTTGAAAGGGAGCCCATGTTTTGATTAAAATATATCCAGGTTAAATCAGATAGTACGTAATATAATATAATATAATATAATATAATATAAAGTGTCTAATTTCACCCATTAACTATAAAGCTCCTCATGGCCGTTGTTGTATGCATGATGTAACACAGTGCTGGCAAGTCTGCGGCATCAGGCTGAGGGGACTGTGACCTCACCGGTCAGCACAGCAACCAGTGGGGTGAGCAACCGCCACGGGGTTGTGATCTGGTGATTAGCGGCGCCATTTAGGCTTGTTTAGCTAAGTGTTGGGGGGGGGGGGGCTGAGGGAGGCACCTGTGTGGAGACAACCACGTCACTAAGGCACCTGCTATCTCTGGGGTCGCATGTAAAAGTGACACAGGAGCCGGAGTATGGCCGTGTGGCATGTCACTGGGGCGTCGCCACGGCAACTGCCTCCGCCACCAACACACACACATAGGATGGCACAGATCCAGGAGGGACCGTAAGGGCTGGCTGCTCCTCTTCATTTATAGAGAGATTGATAGAGAGAATAAGAGAAATGGAGGAGATGGGAGAGAGTGGGAGAGCAAGAGAGAGAGAGAGATACAGAGAGAGAGACAGAGAGAGTGTGAGGGAGAGCGAGAGAGGAGGAGAACACAGTCCCCGGGACGAGCGGAGACCGGCCGCTGTTCCTCCCAAGAGGTGAGCAGTACTGCAAAGTGGCTGAGGGACAGAGCAGCCGTTTAAGAGCCCAGCCCCATGGCCGAGCCCCTGAGGGGGCAGCCTGGGGGGCGGGGCTCCCCTGCGGGGCCGCCCACGGGAGGTCTACCACTCGCCGGAGCCCTGCCCCCCTCCCTCAGACCCTCCCCTTGGGGAGGAAGAGGAGAAGGACTGCCAGCGGCAGGAGCGAAGGAGGAAATAGGGCAGGTGTGCCTGGAAGGATGGAGCCCAGCTCCAAGAAGCAGGGCTTCAAGAAGTGCCGGAGCGCCACCTTCAGCATCGATGGGTTCAGCTTCACCATAGGTAAGGGGGTGGTGGGGGGCTTTCAGCAGAACTAAGCTAGTGAGGGAACTCTTCCTTGACTGTTAAAAGGGGAGATGGAGGCATCTGGCTTCCCAGAACAGATGTGTTCAGCTTCCGCTGAGATAAAAGGCTATAAAAATGGCAAGGAGTGCACTTTTACCACAGGTGGAAGTTATGGTGCTTTTCTGGGGTGAGGAAAGAGGAAAGACCTCTGCGTTGCTGCAGGTGGAGGTAGAGTTTCTCAGGGGCAAAATGCTCAGTCCTGCCAGGAGCAGTAGTGCAGGTGGAGGTGCAGGTGGAGGTACAGATGGAGGTGCAGATGGAGGTGCAGGTGGAGGTGCAGATGGAGGTGCAGATAGAGGTGCAGATAGAGGTGCAGGTGTGATCCCTATGTGTCTTTCTGTCAGCTCGCTTCCCCTCAAGAAAAAAATGACAGGACTTCACTGAGGTCAGAAAATGTCAGGTGTCCAGGGAGGGCAAGCAGGTGTCACTGCTGTGTTTTAAAAGTCAGAGAGAGTGAGTCAGAAAACCAAAAGTGTACCAGGAAGGGGTGTACCAGTAAGGAGGGTATCAGTCAGGGGTAGGCCAGTAAGGAGAAACCAGTAAGGAGGGTAGCAGTAAAGAGGGATTCCAGTAAGACATATGACATATGTGTAAGGAGGATACCAGTAAGTACCAGTATGGGGAAAACAGTAAAGGGTATGCCTGTAACCAGGATAACTGTAAGGAGTATGCCAGTACGGTGGATACCAGTCAAGGGGGATAACTGTAAGGGGTATGCCAGTACAGTGGATACCAGTAAGAGGGGATATCAGTAAGCGGCATACCAGTAAGGGGTATGTCAGTAAGATACCAGTGAGGGGTTTGCCCATAAGGGATATACCACTGATCAGGATCCCAATAAGGAGGGATACCAGTAAGAAGGATACCAGTAAGGAGAATACCAAGAATACCAGTAAGAAGGATATCAGTAAGGATGACAAGGCTCAAGAAAAGGCTGTTTTTCTCACTGGATGTCTGGGCTGAAGCTGTTCTTATTGTGCCAGGTGTCAGCGCAGCACCAGTGGGTTTGGATCTGAATGTGGCACGTGCGGCCTGTTATGTAAGCCCATACACAGCCGCATCCCAAAGTGATTCACAGATACTTCATTTAAAGGGGCCCTTTTACCATTCACACCCTGTCTGAGGCCGGACGAGAGAATGAGGAACAAATGGAACTTTAGAAAACCAGAGCGGGTCTGTTATTTATTTACCGCTGGCCGGTGACACCGGAGTGACGCTGGTGTGACAGGCAGGCACTCCTCGCTGGCCAGTGTCAGTAATTACATCTTTTCAAAGGTCACGCGGCAGCTCTTATGTAAGCGCGCTGTCGTCCTGGGGGCGTGTGTGTGTGTGTGCGAGGGGAGGGGGGGGTCGCGTAGGGGTACTTGACAGTAAACAGTATGGGGGGAGTTTGCACCGTGGCCCTGGGTATGGTCATGTGGGCCCGCAGGCAGTACGGCCGCTCCTCCTTTCCGTGGTGGACAGCCCCTTCGAGAGCCAGGTTAAAGAAATAAAACAGACAGAGGAGGAGAAGATGGCCGGAAGGCGTCAGACTCCACATGACAGAGTGGTCCATGTTTACCCGCTCGGTTTGACCCCGCCCCCAGCTTGCCTGGGCCATTCTCCTTAAGCAAATACGGCCCCCTCAAATATAGATTTAAAAAGGCGTTATCGTAAAACGAAGATTTCCCGGAATCCGCTCAGGTGCCCTGTGGCGTCACCTGGCCGAGCCTCTGGGGTCCACCCTGAAGAAAGCGAATCCCTGGCGGCTGGGGGCCACCTCAACCCCCCCAGCCCCGCTGACCTTCAAACCTGTTTTTGCCCTTCAGCTGTTCTAAACGCCAACAGAGACCTCATTAAGCAGGCCAGAAGGGGAATCACCCACGCGTGTGGCGATGTCACCTGCTCTGGGGGCCACGCCCAGTGGGAAGGGCGGGGGGGGGGTGTATCACAGAGGCCGGATGGTTTCGGCTGTTGGAAAAGCAAAGAGCAGGGTTGCTTGGCATTGAGGCCAGGGGCCCCGAAGGGGTCATTAGTCCTAATGAAGTGTCTGCACTTCTTGTCCCCTCGAGGGGGCCCAGCTTGACTCCTCCACCTTGACCTCCCATCAGGCCCTATTAGCGCCCCCTACATGTGAGCTGAGGCGCTGATGAAGCCCCCGTCCTCCTTCCATTTGCTGAGCAATTGCTCCCCGCGCCGGGTCCGTGTGAATCGATGGCTGGGGATCCGTGTTCCCATGTGCGTGTGTGTGACATGTGTGATCCTGGGTGTCATAGTGACCCCCCCAAATGGTAGCAGAGCTACAATAACAGAAGCAAAGGCAAGACTATATACTAAATATATTCTAGAACTGAACTGAAGAAGTTAATATTAATCATTTTTATATAAATATTGTATATTTATTATTTTATTATAAGTGTATATTTATTATTTTTTACATAATACATATATTTTTTTAAAAGCTTGCTAAAGTGCAACTTTATCTGCATTGATTAATTGTCAATCACTACTGCTGGGAATGCATTTCTCTTTAATTTTGCAGGCTTGTGGTTCACATCAATGAATCACTTTTCAAAAAGCCGAGTTACTGGTATTAAACGAGAAGCTGGATCACAAAGTAACCACTCCATAAAAAGTAGGCTGAGTGCTCTTTATCTCTGAGCTGTTATCATCTGCTCGGAAAGCAGCATTCTGGGAAGGCACGTGACGTTTTACCCTGTGATGGCGGCGAATGCTTGCATTGCCATAGCAATGTGGCCCTTCCCCGGGCACGCCTGAAGACTGTAGGTTTTTTTAGAGCAATTGTCTTTAAATTTGACACGACTACCAATCAGACTTTGCAGAGTTATCAACATCCTCGTCCCAAAAGGCCGATTCGCTCATGTGTTTTTTGTGCCCGTCATTCAGAAACAATGTTTACCATCAAGTTAAAAAGCCAGTGAGAGAGCCAGTAGGGAAAAACTCTATGCTAAGGACATACGGTTTGAATGTGGATGGATTATGACGATATTACTGGGTGTTTTTATTTTCAGTTCTTTCTGGGAAAAGGTACAATAGGTCACTTCAACCAAGGGCGTAACTTTGGGTTGATCATGGGGGGGGGGGGGGGGTACAGAGGTCTCCATCCATTTAAGGGGTTCAAGGAGGTTGTACTGGCTAGGTTAAATTATTGGGGATACACCCATGGTTTGAATTACAGGGGGTACTAGGGGGTACCTTACCCCCCGATCGAGACCCAACACCCCACCCCCAGAGACAAAAATAGCAGTTTGGGAGGTGGCTCTAACATTTTTCTTTTGTAGTAAATAACTTCACATTGTAGAAAAAGTTTATGTAAAACGATTTCAGACACCCCTGATGTGGACGGTACCATTTTAACCACCTCGGCGCTAGAAGCGGCCAGTCAGTTGGTTCATTCATTCTCATTGAGTGATCTGTTCACTATGTACGTCTGTCTTGGTATTATTTGTTATGCATTGGTAAATGTAAGTAGCCAGCAGAAGTCTAGAAATGTATTTTGCAACCTTCGTTTATTCATTTCAGTGTTTCAACTACTAATGCAAGATGACATCTTTATAAGTTGAATTACTTACCATTGTCCGTCTGAGGCCGGTGTTCTGTCGAGCTGAGCTACTTTGTCGAGGTAAACTACCGTAGTGCTAATCGATAGCCCTAACCATAGCTTACCTCGACAAAGTAGCTCAACTCGACAGAACACCGGTACAGTCAACTTTAGTTACGTTAGCTAGCAAGATAAGCTAAGTTCTTTGTTTAAACCAGGCTTATTTGGTGAGTTAAAATCATTTTCCAAGGAGATGGACTCCCTATGTTTTCATTCTCATTTTACAACGAATAAATTGTGCCATTCTGAAATTAATTTGCCACTTAGCCTGTGTGGTTTGTTATTAGGCTAATGTTAACGCATAAGAGGGTCTAACGTTATGCTCTGAAAAAACATTACTATAAGTGAAATCTATAGGGGCAATGTAAAAAAAAACAAACTAGCTAGCAAATAATAAGCTCTATTATTTGAATTTTCGTGGTATTGATTTTGTATTCCACAATTTCATATTTATAGATTAGATTTTATTCTAGGAGACGCTATGAGGAAAAGGAAAGATGGAGACAGACACTTTATTGGTGGTAAAAGAAGGTAAAAGTAGGATATATTAGTGTTAAGAGCTACAGAACATTACACTAAAAGTTTAGCTGCAGTTTTGCCAACTGTTCATGTGTATGAAGGAAAGTGGTGGTCAGCAGAAGGTAGGAGAGGCATAGGAGCAGGCAGCAGGGAGATGGCAGGATGAGGACAGTGTGCAGGCAGCAGGGAGATGGCAGGATCAGGACAGTGTGCAGGCAGCAGGGAGATGGCGGGATGAGGACAGTGTGCAGGCAGCAGGGAGATGGCAGGATGAGGACAGTGTGCAGGCAGCAGGGAGATGGCAGGATG
>JAODUD010000082.1:17184692-17197430 GCA_026784285.1 Stomatorhinus walkeri | reverse complement strand
CAGCTGCATGGTCAGGGGGGGTGCAGAACCTGGATAGTGGAGAAGTGTAGACACACAGGACCAGTCAATTGAAGGGCTGATCAGCTGCACAAACCCTGTGTGTGTGTGTGTTATCTTTATATTATATTGTGGGGACCAAATGATCCCTTCAATGTAATAAAGACCTGTTATTTTGATGTTGTGAAGACCATTTTTCAGGTCCCCACAAAAATCTGTGAATGCAATCATAAAAGTAAAATGCCAAAAGTCTCGTATTTTGTTTGCTTTCTTATAGTTAAGGTTGGGGCTGGGTGGGGGTTACGGTTGGCATTGTGGGGATTAGGGTGATGCTCATAGAAATGGATGGACGGTTCCCACAAAGATTTGAATACAAAAGTATGTGAGAGAGCGAGAGCCAGGATCTGCTGCTGTTACACATAGCTAAAGTACAGACCAGCAAGACTGTGGTGTGGATATACAGTAAGGAGATAAAGTTGATTTTTAAATGTCTTTTTTTGCTTCTGACTATACACATATAAAGATTAAGGATAAACAGCGATCCACAGTTCCGTGTTTGCAGTCTGTGGTAATACTGCCTGTGCCCAACTCGCTGTTTGGGTGCTTTTCAGATTTCACAGGCTGAAAGGAACAAAGACAGGATGGCCTTGTCAAAATTTCAACAAAACTTTCAAATTACTGTCAAAAATCTCCCCACTTATTACTCCATAGATGTAATACTGGAGCAGTGCTTTCCTGAGCACGCACTCAATCCCCTTAGAAACACACACTCACACATTTTTTCTGATTATGCCAAATATTTTCAGCAAGCTGACAGGTCCTGAGAGACTTAAGAAAAACCTGGCAGGAAATACAATCTCTTAAAGACCTTGTGAGTGACACAGTAAAGACAGCGGAGCTGATCAGCAGGAAAGCACGCCCGCCATTGTACTTTTCACGCGGCTATACAAACAGGTCCCTGCTTATTCAATGTAGAGCTGCATCAGCAGCCTGATACAGATTTTGCCCTTTGCAGGGAGTGTAGTGATTGGAGGAGCCACACAGGGGTTCCTTTTGTTTAAATGAATTTGATTCACCAGGAGGGGGCGACTGGGGGCGTCCTGGACCATATGGTCATGGAGAGCTGCTATTGCAAAATGAAAAAGCAGCCCAGAGCTTGCTTTTTTCCCCAGCGGTCCTCTCAACGGCCGGACCTTCAGCTGATTGGACACGTACTGTCATGTGACGTCACAATCCAGCCTGCCGAACTGAAAACCAGCGTAGCAGTACGGGGTTTAAAAACAAGCCCACATCTATGGGATTTCAGACAATCACATGGTTTATTTGAAAGCACCCTGCACTCACATCCAGTCCTCTGCTGCCCCTCAGCCCCAATTTCGCAGCTGGTTTGTGTTTCATCTCAGCTAGTTAGTCAGGGGGTGGGGTGGGCTGATTTCCTGTGTGGCTGCATCGCACCGTCATCGCCAAGAACATCTGCAGGAATATGTACAGGCTCCCCCCCCCTCAGTCTCACCTGCTGGAGACCTCCCCCAAGCCATCCGACCGGGTCCCAAGACGCTGAGGGCATTGTTCTGTCCCAAATTGAGGTCATGTGCTATGCCCTGTTCAGCCGTCTGTTCTCTGGTGGCCTCTTGCATGTGACACACACAAACAATCTGTCACCAATGTGACCAATGTCACACCGCTCGCTCTGCGGTGGTGGGGGGTGCAAGGGACAGGGAAATGACTCAGAGGTCATCTCAGGCAGCATTCATATTCTGCTCCATCCATACATCCATCCATCCTTTCATTCAGGGCAGATTTACTTATCTGAGGGTCCTAGACTGACATCAGCATGAACAATCAAGAGTTGCTGATAACTGTCGAGTTTTCCCGAGGTGGAGCTCTAGGCTGTCGCCTAGGATAACCTATGCATTAATCTCCCCCTGCATCCATCCATCCATTCATCCATCCAAACATCCATCCAGGGGCAGATGAACTTTTCTGAGGGATCTAGGCTGACATCAGCATGGACACTCATATGCTGCCAATTTAACTAGCCATTGTTTATGTTTCCCAGTGCCCTAGGCTGTGGCTTACGATAGCCCATTAATCCACCCCCCATCCATCCATCATCCATCCATCCATCCATCCAAGATAACCCGTTCAGGGTCATTGAGGGCCTAGAGCCTTTCCAGGAAGCACAGAGCAGGAGGCACGAGGCAAGAGGACACCCTGGACAAGACGTACTCGCTGTGGGAAATTTAGGGACACTAATTCCAATGAATATTTCTGGGCTGCTGGAGGAAAGCCTGAAAAACACAGCAAGAACGTGCAAACTTAGATGAATCAATCCCCCGACTTCGGGGGTGTCCAGCTGTGGGACATTTTCAAAGATGGAGCACCTGCGTGGGATTGTAAGACCTGGGTGGATATAAGCCATGTTTGACGTAGAATATGTCACGTGTAATATGCTCATCTGAAGTCAGATGTAGTTGGAGACAGGAGACATTTCTGAGACCTGCTAAACCTGGGGCTCTGGTATTATTTGTGTAGCCTGGTTTCCTTTGCACACCGCCCTAACCTCAGCCTCTGTAAATCCCTCCTGTGAGATCCAAAGTGTATCCCCCTGGCGCACACTTCCTGTTCCCGCCAGCCTCCTTCTAATCCACTTCATCCAGACACAGAGAGCTAGCCAAATTCCAGTAAGTCTGTTTGCTATGTCATCGTATTGCCTTTGTGTTTGATAATCAATGTGGAATCAGTGAGGCAACCAGTTTCGCTGTGGTGGGGGGATTCAGTTGGCGAGATTGTGGGCTTTGGTGGTGATTAGATTAACCTGGACCACCCAGCTGGAACTCGCTTCTGAGACCTGACTTCTGACTTGTGTCCGACTGACTGGCCGAAGACCTGCAACTCAGTCGAAAGCCCTTCTGCCATCCCGAACGGGGATTGGTCCTGCTTGGAGAATCCTGTTTATCGTCTCCACTTAGCATTACTCAAAAAAGTCCTATGGGGTAATTAGAGATGAAATATGAGTGTGATGCGACAGCGCAGTCGAAAGCTGTGTACAGCAGCACGGATGAAGGGAGATTAGTCTTTCATCTCTATAGCTTAAGCAGTTCGGAGCCATTTGACACGCTGTTTGTTAGCTTATGTTCACCACAGCTTACCCTGCCTAATGGCTGCTTTAGTAGACAATCCAGAGAAACCCATAGCTCTGCATTTCCGATTGGAACGACACTAGAAGATGTAGCCTTCAGGACAGAAACATCTCTCTGTCTTCCAAAGACTTATCTAATACATGGAGCTAAGGGCAAAAAGCGGGGGAAACGCTCTGGATGAGATCCCCAATCACTGCAGGCTTCACACATACCCTATGGAAACCAAAGAACCGGGGAAAACTTGGAGAACAGGAGGAAATTTTCAAAGCCAACACATACAGAGTAGGACTGGGATATTAAACTTAAACTCTGGCAACCGTGCTGCCCACTGAGTCACAGCTCCCCCTTCAGGCTATGGCCATGCTAAAGAAATGTACAGTCAAGAGAATTATTGGAGATTTATTGAGGAAAGCGAAGGCTCTTGTGGGAATTCTCGAGCAAACAGCGATGAGTCATCGTCGCCTTGGACTCAACGAAGGAAGTGGCAGCGAGTCTACTGAGGCAATCTGCCATCGTGACACCAGAAATCGAGGAAGGGAGATGCGGGTAGAGATGGGATGCCAGTCACAGTTGGGTTTTGGAGTGGGGGATTTACGGTCTCTGTTTGTTTGGAAGCCCAGGGGAAGTCTTAAGAAGCCTCCCTGCTCAAACTCCAGTGAGCAAGCCTACAACAGATGGGGGCTTCAACATTGCGGCTGCTATCTGAGCAAACTCGTTAGCCTGCCTCGATAAAAGGAAAACCCTCGCCAATCACAATTCATGGCTTTTCTCAATCAGGTTCATGACTGACCTTGACGGCAATCAGTCATATCATGTCTCCCTCTTACATCCTTGGTGGTGGGGGGGGATGGCAGTCGATCACTCTTGTTTATAGGTGGTGAATCACAGAGGATGCACCTGATCATTAATGGGATAATTAAGGAAGATAATGAGATAACGATGTCACACAAAAAAGGGGTAAATTGCTTTTGCTTAGTTTTTCGTCTCACAATGGGTTGAACGTTCTCCTTGGAGGCAGATGGGAGTGTGGGGGCTGTTCACCTGAAATCCCTCAATCTCACAGTACTTTGGTTCTAGGGGCTGCTTTCATTTCACCCCATTCCCCCCGAGATAAAGAGTATTTTATCTCCATGCAATTGGTTAACATTTCTGCTGTTCTGTTTTTTTTTCTGTTTTTTTTTTGCTGAGCCTTAATGGTCAATAACCTTTTATAGTGGATATACCTCCATGCAGATAGGGGTGGGGTCGTGGGATGGAAAGGGGAGGGGATGTATGGAGCTGGGGCACAGAAGACTTCCTTAGGCTTGATGTGATAGGAGGAGGAATGAGGCTGGATGACCAGCAGATGCAGGAGAGGTTCTTCTCGAAGTACCAGAAGTACGGTACCTGCTGCAGTGGAATCTGCCCAGAGGAAAGGTGGCCACTGATGGCCTGTTCTGAGGTTTTTTATTTTTGTAAATTTTACAAATATATTTGATGATATTAGAGAAATACAGTTCATTGAAACCTAACTATATGAGAATGAGAAAAAAAACAAAATCCACCTTTTCTTTTGTAAATGCTAAATTCATTCACCATTCAGGTTTGTGTGCACAGAGGCCGTATATCTGGGCGGGGCCAGCTGATTGGTCCCTGCAGTGGCCAATCCTCTGCCATCCTCTGTCACTCACCCATCCAAAACATATCATAGGCAAATGAAATGATTGGTCTCTCCTTATGAATTATGTCCTCCTGGTGACCAGAACTCATCCAGGACTGAAGGTCTGAGCTGAAAGAGCCCTGCATTGCCAGCTTTCCTTCATCCACCGTATAACCCCCCCCAGAGGGATGGATGGATGGATGCTGTCTCAGTGCGCTGTGATGACAGGTGATATCAGGGGATGCTTCAGGAAAGTAGTGAATGGTCCTCAGCCCATGAAGAACCTGGGCCATTTGATCACTGCTGAAAGCCACAGGCATGATTTACACTTCCTGTCGTTCACTCCCTCAGTGGATAAACGGATGCCTTCCCCTAAGCTCCTCATTCTGTTCCTTCGCACACCTAATGCTGGGCTGTAGCTCCGAGCAGAAGGTGCAGCCATCTCTGCTAAAGCCAGGCTGGTGTCCTCACTATGACTCCTGAGAGGGTCAGTAATGATGGGATGACATGACCTGTATCAAGTCTGATTCAGGGCCTAAAAGGGTAGAGTCTTAGTCCAAGACTTTAGTCAAGACCAAGTCAAGACCACTGAGTTAAGACTGAAACTGGAAAAAGTAAAGTGAATATTTGAAACTATGGTTTTTCTTATACCTTTTTACTATTATCATCACCCCTGCTAATAGTTAAAAGCAAAAACACAGTATAGTTAAGCATGACAATCTTTTGATCTCAAACATTAGTATTTAATTAATTAATTCAATTAATAATTAATACAAAAAAAGCCAATACAATGAGGCTGAATAATATTTATTATTTTATTAACTGGTATCATTATTTCAAAAAAGGACTACAGAAATGAGAAAATTTATCACTATGGTATGACAGGACGATATGGTAAAATATTTTTATTGGAATATTTTTTCATTAATTATCATGATATATTATGAAATAATTCAAGTAATTATTTCTTTATTCCAAGGCTCTGTTATAGATTCCCTTGGGATTTCCTTTCATTGGATTTAGTACATTAAAAAGACAACAAATTGAAAGGACTGCAAACTGAAATCTAATTTTAATAAATAAATCTTACAAAAAATAAACTATTTTGCTGCAGTGTAACACTTGTAATACACTGACAGTATGATTGGTTGCTTATTTCTTGTGTGTGTGACTTCAGAGTAGGGCGACCAGATAATCCATGTCATGGAGGACACTTTCAGCTACTTTGAGTTTTATAAACTACTTTTAAACTGAAAGGCCCCTGCCCTTGGCCTAATAGTTCAGTTCATGTTGTGCTTTGATTGGTTTGTTTACTTGATTGAGAGACTCATCCAGTTGTTTCACATTAACGTTAGTGGCAAATGCATGATTATATGAATCTGCACACAGTAAAAACTCAGTGCTTAGGTAAGATCCAGGTTCTTGTAAGTGTCTGAGCTCATAGTGTCCTCCCTGACATGGACTGTCTGGTCACCTACTCTGATTGCCTTGCTACTCGTTCAGGGGGCAGGTTTCACATGGTTGATACGGATGCCATGTAGTATTGAAGGATAGGAAGCTGCATCTCATTTTGAACCAGTGCAGGATATGATTTGTCCCATGTTGCTTCGGATTGAAAGTGGAAGCACTTACTGATGGTGTCTCTGACTATAGATGCTTGCATTCTCTATCTTCTACTCGATGGCAATGCTTCACGCGTCGAAATAAATTTGTAGTATCTCCAATTGTAGTTGCTGCAAGGTTTTGGAGGAGTTTACAACACACAGCACCAGCATTACGGATTGCCAGAGTACCATCACACCACTGACGTCTTTTGTTGTCATTTGCGCGTAGCTTCTCCATTCTTAGGAGATCTACCATGTGATTAGTTGGAATTGTATTAGTTTATGTGATGCAGTAGGCTGAAGTGTAGTATAAAAATGTTCCTTATCAATGGTTTATTGAAGTTTCTAATTTTTTTATTGTCTGAATTTTATATCCACTGTGGTGTAAAATTACAAGTCACAACCATAAACGCCCTAGTCTGAGATCACTTCAAGACCAAATAGAAACACTTTCAATTGTGAACACAAGGCCAAGGTTTCTAAATACTAAAGATGTTAGAATTGTACTTGTGGTCTTGGCAAGAGTGTTCTCGCTAACTTGCCTCCAAAGAATGAACTTGGGATGCAGTGAATCATGGGATTGTTCACGCTGGTGAGGATGATCCTTGATATTTGGGACTGGGCAGGAATGACATCCAGGGATTTTTACTGTTCTCTGTACGTCTGTTTTTTAGTATTGGAACTGTATATTGGCAATGGAAGATGACATTGAGTACTACAACAGTGAGGGTTTTTTTGGCAAGCAGCCATGAAAAAATACACTTCTGTTTAACCTTTTACCTTTTATTCATCACCTCCCCTAAGCTCTAATCCAGAGCAGCCAGCTATGACTGGCAAAGACCAGTAAACAAGTAACTATTATTAATATATATAGTATTAAACTGTAACAGTAAGCAGTAACCTCAAGTATTAAACAGTAAACAAATATTAAACACTAAGCAATAAACTCCAGTATTAAACAGTAAGCATGCAGCTCAAGTATTAAACAGAAAACAGGTATTAAACCAAGCAATAATTCATAAGCTGTAAACAATACACTGAATTAATAAACAGTAAGAAATAACTCAGGTATTACACAGTGAGAAGCACCAGCCTAATAATCACATCAAGAAATCTAATGGTGGTGTGCCTCAGGAAAATCGATTGCGCAGATCAATTAGTGTTACAGGTCTGAAGGTAGCGAGCTATTATTAAAGATATATGCACATATTTATATGTGAGATTTATATACGAGTTCCTGATGGTGGTATATTTATAAGATGAATTCCTGGTGGTAGTGATTCAGTGCTCAGGGTGGATGGGATTATTCTCAGCTGTCACTCAAAACCTCCCTCCTATTAGATAGTTTATTGATTACCTTTGGGGTGCAGTAAACCCACCCCCATTGTGAGCTGAAGGCTCATTTGTCCTGTTGTTGCCTGACAGAGCCTGGTCTCGTAGCCACAAGGCGGAGAGAGATGAATGTATCTTCTGGAGCCTGCGGAGAGTGGAACTGACTTAATAGCCTAATGTTGGTTAGAGCGGTTGGTCCTTCTTACAGCCACTGCTACTCTGAAAGCAGGTTCCTGTTTAACCTCATTCCAGTCTCGGGGCTTGATCCAATAACCTTCTGGCTATGATGCCACAACACCTTCAGGGCATGTTCTCGTCTTCTTCATGCATTTAAAAGACACACAGAGAGGTTTGTTAAATGGACGAGCAGGGGGCCACCAAACCTGCTCCTTAAAGGTGTGAATTAATTAAAGAAGTTAATTAAAATCTACCCTAAAACCTAGCTGGAGTTTCTCACCCCCACTTAGTTAATTACAGTGGGTCTTATCCCAGAAGATGGATCATTAGTAAACCTTTTTTCGTCGTCAAAGCATTTAAATACACCGTAAACAGCAGACTCTGAACATTTAAGGTTGATCAAGGTTAAAAACCTCAATAACCAATAGGAAAGCCCAGGTTGAGTCAGATGACATTTCTTCTGTGTCACACTCCCAGACAACATCTAACATTATGGACTGATGGTACTTCATATCTCTTCGAACAATACCGACTTAACCATCTGCTGACTCAGAGTGTCTCTGATAAAGCGAGAAAAATGCAGATCGCTCTGGCTGTAGATTGCTTTGCCATCCTGCTGCCTATCTCACTGATAACGCTGATAGATCTGGCCACCAGTGGTCAATTGCAAAGGAAGGCGGAGTTTGCCTCAGGTCCCCTGAGTATATGACTCTGATCTTTACCTCTCACCATGATCAATGATGCTCCTTTGTTCAAAAACTAGCTTCACCTTCTGTCTCTGGATCTCCAGAGTGAGGAAGTGTCACTTTAACCTAGGCACCCTCTCACCGTATAATTATAGTCACATATAACAAATGCATTACAGTTTTATATGTAAAATGTGTCTGGCCCTATATGATTGTGAGCAGGGTGGAGGGATACGCCTTGTGAAGGATGTGTGAATCGCCCACTTTGCTCGAGCCTGCCAATTACAGCTACAGTATGACTAACTGTTGGTGCATCGTGGGCTCCGCTCGTCATTCACCAGCACAGTCCAATCATGTGATCCGCCTGACACTGTGTCATAAAAAGGTGTCATTTAAATGGAGGAGAGGCTGTGAAACTCTATCAGGGGGTAGGGTTAATTTACAGTTCACTGATTGGAAGACCTTTTGGTTAGTTTGTGGCTGTGTGTGATTTATCAGCATTATTCCTTCATTGACTTAAAGCAGAAAGCAGTGAACAGATTCAGATAATCACTTGATGCTGTCAGGATCATTGCTAATTGATTAATTGCATAATTAACCTGTGTGCAGATGGGCTGCCCTGATTTGATCTAATTACCGACTGTTGACCCCAATACATCAATTAATTTAATAAAAAATAATTGTATGCTTAATTCTTTTTATACTGAAATATCTTTGTGCAAACAGAAACAGATTCACCCATGACATTGACAAGGACAATCAGATAAATATGGATGGATGGATGTATGGAAAGACATTCTTACAGAATATGTCTTTGACTTTTTAAATATGAAAAATTCGAGTCGAGTTACAGCCCCGACGGCATCAGTCAGCGAGAAGGGGATAATCAGATTGAGCTGTGAGTCGGACAGACCGCGGTCATTAATGCTCCTGCTTATTTTCACTGTTTGCGTATTTTTTATGGGTGTCCGATGAGTTTGTGAGCCCTGAGACTGGGGGTGGGGGGATTTATGGGTGGGAGAGGCATCACGGTCTTGTTGCTGGCAGGAGTTTAAATCCCACTGGATCTCCTGGGCTGTCGTAACTGCAGTAGAACATTTCCTAACTGTTCTCGGCCCCCGTCCACCTTCTGTTTTGCTGAGACTTCCCTTGGGTGAGTGTGCATATTTCAGCTCCCTAACTTCCGGCCCAGCGTCGTCTAAATATTTACATGGAAAATTGTATGGATGCGGATCTGGTAAACATTCCATGAGAGGCAGCTCGAGTCCCAGGCTGTCATGCCAGGAAGCCGGTCGCATCCCTCGCTGTGGATCACGTACACAAACCTTCCCTGACAGGTTCCAGGAGGCCGGCCTCAGGTTCGAACGCGGAAACCGTCGTCGAAGGATCAAGAAACATCACAACACACCTCCAAGGCAAAGTCTTCGACTTTTGCTATTGAATGTTTGTAACAAAAACTGAGAATTTTGAGAGAACAGTGAAGGTAGGGTCACACCAGAGGTCACACAGCCATCACAGAGTTAAGCAAAAATGGCCGTGACAGGATACTGCTGTAGTTTAGGTATATTTTCATTCAGCAAAATTTATCATGCCATCCCACTGCCAAGATATCCCAAAAATACATATGGCACGATTTGTGGGCATCTTAGATAGTGATGTGTTACAAACAGGGATTGACATAACTGGTATGCAAGATCTTATCCAACAGTTTCTTTTTTTATTATTACAAAACTTTCTTGTCGTAGCAGTGCAAATGTGCATTAAAGAGTACAGTATATGATAAGAAATTACTAACATATTTAACCCTTTATAGCACTAATGCATACTTCCATGCAAGTTATATGAATCCTTGGTTATGAAATGTATTGGAATTATGCTTTTAGTCGTACCTTCAAGCCCCGTCTGAATGCATACGGTCAGCCGGGCATTAGTCTACATTGTGTATTTTGTGATAATTTACACGCAGACCGCTTGCAATCAAAAAGGGCAAGGTGCCCAGGTACAGCTATGATAACGAGGGAAGTGAGGAGTTGGCCCCGCCCACACCACACCAGATTGGTTCAGCTATGCAGAATTGCGGGTCAAAGTTCATTTAAATGAATTTGGGGCGAATCAGCTTCATTGCCGAAGGTGAATTTTCTACTCGTCGCCTGCAGTGGCTAGAATGGAACTGACAGAGAACGTGAAAATTATCAGAGAACAAGAGAGAATAGATAGAGTGGGATGTGGTCCTATGGTGTAAAAAAGGTGTAAAGGGGTGGAGCTTGAGGTTTCCCATCTGACCAATCGTCTACCTCTCCATCTCACTGCTCTCTAGAAGTCTCCCAAAGATGATATCAACACAGGGATAAACAATACCTTCCAAAATAGCTGCAGGGAATTCTGAGAGTAATTTGTTAATTACCCCCCTCTGCCGGCACCCCCAAGAACACACGTACCCACAAGCCCCCTCCAACCACCACCATCCTCCCCATCTGTATTAATTGTCAGTGACGGCCCCTAATCGTCACGCTGTCACGCCCATTAAAATCGTCACCCAGGGTCACCATCATTGGCTGTGTCGCTGTTGGCGGCATCTGTTCCCCATCACAGCTGGTTACCACCCCCCACCCCCCCCCCCCAAGTCCTACAAAACATAAAAGCAGATTAGAAGTTAGAAGAAAGGAGAGATGAAGGATGTTACAGCAGGACCGGAAGGTCGTAGGTTCATCCCCGCTGCCGCAAAACTTGCTTCCCTGTCCTGATCCAGACACACATCCAGCTGCGTGACAAATTAGAACCTGTGTAAGCCCATCCCCAATAACAGTGTCAGCTAAGATCAGTTTCTGCCCTTGGCTTCCTGGCTGGAGTTGAAATTACGCTGACAGTTCCTGTCCCCGTGCTGACAGTGTCTACTTGGGCTACTGTAACATTCAGCATTTCTGTTCCGTTTCATTCCTGAGAGATGAAAGTTATGCCCCTTGTGGTTGGGGCAGAAACTGCAGATATAAGAACAGGGGTTTCTCAGTAAATTAAGCTGTGATGCAGCCCCCCCTCCCCGGCCACCCCCATTGACATGTCCTTGACTTCCTCATTCCTTCTGTGATTTCTGTAATATAACCATGTGGAAGAAAATCTAAGGGGCTTGGGAAGCTGGTCACAGCCCTGACCCTGCCCCAACTCCCCCCCCCCCCCTCCCGCCACTGTGTGGGAACCAGCTTCTTGACTGTGAAACAGGATTGGCGGATGAGGGCCGAGAGTGTGTGTGTGTGTTTCTCCTGCAGCTGGGGGCAGGAGACCAAAGATTACAATCCTTCACCAATTAACATTTTCAATTTAAATTCACAAGGTACCAGCAAGTTGTTTCCATGCAGAATAGGCATGTGAATATTTAATACGCCCCCTTCCCTCCATCCCCGTCCGTTTCGGCTGCTGGAGCGTGTCGGCACGGTGCTTCCGGAAGATCTGCCCGCTCCGTTTCATTGGGTCAGGACACGGGATGCCCCGTGCCAAACGGTGTGACGTGCGACACGCACCAGCTGCCCCTCTCCTGTTTGTCAGCAGGTTAATACCCCGCTGAGCGATGGGCAGGTGCAGATTCTGATCCTACATCCAGCAGTGGGACGGCGTCGTTTAAGGGTCAGGTTATACGAAGGAGAGAAGCAGGGACCTTGGTAGAATCCAGCACAAATCTACAAACTGCATTCCAACACATTCCAAACTGCACTTGTTTTTTCCATTTACATTTATACATTAATTCACTTAGCAGACACTTTTAACAATAAGGAACTTTTTTTTCAAAATGCGGTCGCAGAAGTTTGAGGTTAAGGACCTTTTTCAAGCGCCCAAAGGTAAAAGTCACCCTGCTGACTCTGGGATTTGAACCAGAAACCCTCTGATCACAGGCACAGTGTTCTAACCCGCTACATTATAATAAAGCCTTTTTGTTATGGATACACTCCGTTCGTTAAAGATGATTGAGGGCATTTCTCGCACTCCCCCAGCGAGGGTTCTCCCTGGCTCAGAGATCACTGCTGATGCCCCCAGAGAAGCTCACTGAAATGCTACCTGTGAAAGACGAACAGGGTTTTGAACACAGCGGGCCCATGTTTGGTACATTGGACTCCTTGTAATATGAACCCCCCTCCCCCCCATCAGCATGTCCTAGGCCGCCTCTGCCC